>PVKS010030234.1:0-24689 GCA_004027875.1 Aplodontia rufa | reverse complement strand
AATAGGGGTATAGTGAAACACGTTTATCCAATTGTACCAATGAGTGACCAAATAGCTTAGTCCTGCGGTCAGGCATTATGTCACTAAGGAAGATACAAGCCAGCTGGGTCAGAGTTGTTTACCACCAATTCTTTTACAAGCCAGCTGGACCTCATGTTGGGGGATCCCCAACATCTCCTCCTTTTTTTATTTTTATTGAAAGGAGGATAACAAACAGGTGACTGTGTCTGCCTTAGGTTTTTCCATTCACACCTCCCCTTTCTTACCCGTCATTGGAATAAGGCGCAGCGTAAGGCACCCTTCCTGTCTTAGGTTGATAAGGGGGTTGAAAGGATTTTCCCGTCTCTGACTACCAGCCCCTTGAGCTTGCATTGCTGACTTATGGTCATCAACTCTGAGGGCAGCATAAGCTTGATCCCCTCCATGCCTTTTTACAGCAAGACCAATCACAAGCACATAATAATGACACTGGCCACTCTTCCCCAGGACTTAGCCAGATTACTCACGTAGCTAAAACTCAGTTCAGGCAGGTTATAAATACATATAGACCCAATGTCCACCAAAATGTCCATTTGTTAGACCCAAAGTCCACCAAAATGTCCATTTGTTCTTGCAGTAGATAAATTTGTTGGTTAGGTCAATAGTCCAAATATGCAGGTGTTGATCCTTGTTTGTCGAAAGCCTTTGCAGCTGAGCTGGACAAGTTGTTCAAGATCCGCCATCAGCACAGTCACCGCCAGGGCTGTAGCAGCTGCAGCTAAGATGTCAAAGTCTCTCTAGTTATGCCCAAGCAGGACCGGCAGGTTTTCTTTTTTCTCTCTAGAAAGCTACCAAAGGCTCTGAAAAACAACTTAAAAACCTCTATGTAAAATAGCAACCTTTTTTGAAAGACCTATACAAACAGCAACAGGATGACTCTGGGGCAGCCAGCCCTTCCTCTAGAAACCAAGGGCAACATTCCTCCATCATCTTAAGGAATGCCTGGGCCGTGGCCGTTTTTAAAGGTGTAATATTTCTTTTCCAAGCGTTTCGTGACATTTCCAAACCCATAGTGAATTCTAATCCCTAACTGTGACATTTCCAAACCCATGGTGAATTCTAATCCCTAACCGTGACATTTCCAAGCCCATGGTGAATTCTAATCCCTAACAAAATTGCAACTACAACAATACTACAAAACCCACACCAACAATAAGCATACTAAGACACACAGAACAAATTCTTTAACAAAACATAGGACGTCCTTCCCCGGCTCGAAGCCAGTACTTCCTCTCCTCGCGGGAGATCCTTACCTCGAGGTTACCCTGGCTCTAGGCCAGTCCTTCCCTAGCTCTAGGCTAGTACTTCCCTGGCTCTAGGCCAGTCTTTCTAGTCCCTCAGGAGGACTCTTCTGTTTACTTTTAGTCCCTCAGGAGGACTCTTCCGTTTACTTTTAGTCCCTACTCCTGTTCAAACAGGGTCTGCTTTCCATTAATACTTAAAATTGGCTTTCAGTCCCCGTACGGGCCACCATTTGTCCGGTCCCTGCCGGCCGGGACCGGACAATTTGCCTACTAAGTGGCAGACAATGCACTGACTTCAGGGGTCACAAAGATGATTAAGATAGATGGTCCCTACCCTCAAGCAACTCAGTCTAATGGGAGAGACAAACAAGTAATTAGAGGATTATCATGACAGCTGTAAGTGCTACTAAGTAGACAACCGCAGACTTTTTTAAGTGCTCATAGCAGGATTGAGAACTCTCTCCTAAAGGGTAGAGCTTTAGTGCACTCATAGGGGTGTCTGAGTGAATGCAGAACAAAGCAACCAGCTGAATGAACATGCACAAAAGCACAGTCACAAGGGACTCTACATCTAAGATGATTCTTTCAGGAGGAAGAGCAATCTAGGCGAAGAGCTGAAGGGAAGACAGAGTGCGTCAGTAAGAGAAGAATGTTCAAATTCAAAATGCACAAGACAATGTCCCTCTATGGATCAAGAGTTAGAATATGAGAGCAGAGATTCAGTCTCATTTGGATGAGAGACTAGTCTGTAGAAGCAGCTATATATGAAATGGTACAGAGCTGCATTATAGTGTAGAGCAGTACTGAGGTTTTCATATTTAATGTAAAGGTTATAGGAAGGCACAGAAGTACTTTTGAAAACAGAATGACATAATACCAGCTCTACATTAGAAAATTCACCCGGATTGTATGAAGAATGGATTGGAATTAAAGAAGACATAGGAAAGAAGATTTACTCAAATCTAAGAAATGAAGGATGATAGCCAAGACTGGGATTAGTGACAGTGAAGATGAGGTAGGGAGACAGAGATTTTAAAGAGGGACATTTAACAGGGTTGCAAACTATATGTGGGGAGCATGGGAGAAGGAAATGTTAACATGAGGGCACCATGTCTGTCTGGTGCTGGTGGCTGGACAAGAGCCGGTTCCTTGCATTAAGTTATGAAGCCCAGAAAGAGAAACAGGAATAGGGGAAGTTGATGAGTCCTCTCTCGCTTAGCTAGAGGTACCTGGAGAATATCCACTTGGAAACGTAAGAATGAAGCAAAATAGTGATTTGAGGCTCACTAGCTTATTTATAGGTGTGTGTGTGTGGGTGTGAATTAATGAAATCATATAAAGAAGCCGGAGAGAAAAAAGGAATTAAAAGGGGGGCATTTTGCATCTCTGAAAATAGTTGAAGAAGGGGATTGAGGGAGAGGGAAGATAGGAGGGAAGAGTAGATACTGGGGAATGAAATGGACCAAATTATGCTATGTGCAGTATGAAAATATCATAGAATATTCCACTTCTATGTATAAATAGAATGCCCTAATTTAAAAAATAAATAGGAGGCCAATAGAGTAGAGGAAGGGAATCAGGGGAAGGAAAGGGGAAATACTGGGGAATGAAATGGAGCAAATTATGTTACGTGTGTGTATGAATATGTCACAATGAATTCTGTTATGTATGATTATAATACACTAATACAAACACAATTAGAAAAAGGATAGAATGGAGACTAAAGACCAAAGATGGAGGCCAGAAGATACCATCATTTAGCAGAAAGTGCTAACAAAATTCTGAGATGAAGCAACTACTGTGTGAAATAGAGTAGTGGAGGAGGGTTTAGAGAGCTGACAGCATCACATAGTCATAGAGAAGGCTGGAAGGTTGCACTGAAAAACTCGACTGCATTTGACAATACTCATGCATAACTTTACAGATTCACTTTCATAAACGAGTGTGGGGAGAAACCCAGAACTTAGTGAACGGAGGCACGGATGGAAAGTGAAGTACAGATGGTAAACATAGACTACTTCAAGAGGTGAGACCCCAAGTGCTGAGGTGGGAGCGTTTATGAGGCTTCGTGGAATGAAAACACAATAGCCACGGCAGAGTATCCATTGTGGTACTGTGCTGTTATAATAAAAACCACATAAGCCTCATGAGGGTGGCACTTTGTTAACTGCTGTACTCCTGTCACCTAAAACAATACCTGGGTCATAATAAGACATCTATAAATACTGAATGAATAAACGAGCATCTATGAGTTGCTAGAGAGAGAAAGAAAAATAGGTAAGTATGTACATTGAGCTGTAAACATGGTTATTTCCAGGGAGATAGTAATTGTAGGAGAGAAAGTTTTACTTTGCTTTTTAAATTTATACATAAATTAAACTGAAATGATTGGGTCTCAAAAATTAGCTTACATTCTACTCAGAATAATATGTGTCTAATTTTACCAAGGCAATGAATTAAAATGAAAAGATTAAATTTAAATGCCAAATGAATGAAAACACTCATTCATCTCATCAAGGAATGTTATTCTTGGTAGGGACATCTTCTCAGGAGATGACCTTTAGACCACAAGGGATAGAACATATTGAATAAATTATTTAATTATTCCCTTAAAGCCAGATAACATGTTTCTTTTATTGAACAGCAAATGAAGATGTTCATCAACTTCTAAATCCTGTCTTTGATAAGTTTTCCCAGTCATCAGAACCTGTTGTTTATCTTTATGAATGTCTTTCTCACCCACAATATGCTAACATTTATGATATCAAAATTTTTTCTACACTGATTATAGTTTCCCTGGTCTCCATGGAAACATGACTGCAAACCACATGTTGTAGTTCCTTTCTGGAAGTTGTTTCCATCCAAAAGTAAGTTTCTTCCCCACTAGAAGGTCTTCTGTTTCCTTTTTTTTTTTTTTTTTTTTTAAAGAGAGAGGGACAGTGAGAGAGACAGAGAAAGAGAGAAACAACTTTATTTAGTTTTTCGCATGGCCTTAGTTGCTCCAACACTCAGTTGTGTACGTGGTGCTGGGGTTTGAACCCGGGTCCTCGTGCTTGCCAGGCAAGCACCGAAACCGCTGAGCCACCGCTCCAGCCCCTCTTCTGTTTCCTTTATTCCATGTTCTTTTCTTTTTTTCCCCGTACTTCTTTCCTCTCTTTCTCCCTTCCTTTCATTTCTCCTACCCTCCCTCCCTCCTTCCATTCTCCTCTTCCTTCCTCTCTCTCTCTCTCCCTCCTCCTCCCTACTTCCTTCCAGAATTATTTCTTTGAAGACCCGTTCTTTAAAAAATAAGATTTAATATGTCATTTACAAACTACCAGATTACCATCTGTCAAAATGAATATTCACTTAAATAATCAATGGCTTCATCATTTATAGAATTTCTTATAGAATAAAATTTAAGATTCTATTGTAGATCAATTTAAAATTATTTAATTTACAGAAATTATTTGTATTCCATAAAGCAAAGTATATCCATACTGACAAAATAAAATTTATATTTTTCTTGCTATTGTGCATATGACAACAGAATACTATTAAGTTTTAATATCCTTTATTCTAATTAGGAAATTCATTTAGAAGTGTAAACCAGGGAGATACTTAAAAAATAAATCATGAATGATGCTATCAACTTTTACCTAGAAATAGGATATGATAAGAAAAACACCCTTGGGGCTAGAGCGTTGGCTCGGTGGTTACGGTGCTTGCCCCGCATGTGCAGCTACACAGGTTCAAACCCCAGCCCCCATGTACACAACTAAGTGTCAGAGCAACAAAAGCCATGTGAAAAACTCAATAAAAAAATTGATTCTCTCTCTCTCTCTCTCTCTCACTGCCCTTCTCTCTTAAAAAAAAAAAGAAAGAAAAACGCCCATAACTAAACTACCATTCTGGTAGTGATAGTTGGAATTTTCAAAGTAAGATATAGATATCCTAAGAAAAATTTAAAATACTTTCAATGATTTTGAAATTATAATTTTAACTTTCTTTTATATGAATTGATTCATCACAATTTAGTTATTCCTCTATAGATAGGACTGCCATATTTAAGAAATTCAACATTATCTTTGTAGTTCTGACACTGAAGAAAATTGAAGAAAGAAATTATGAGTAGTTTGACATTTATCGTCACCAGCTGTCTTCTTTAGAAATTACCTCAAGGAAAAGTTCTAATTCTTGAGCAGAACTATTTCCTCTTAGAGACATGGCTAGGAAGTATCTGTCAAGCAATTGAATATCTTTGCACCTGAAATTATCCACACAGTGAGAAAGCATTTCATGTTGGACTAATGTGGAACATATCAGTGTCTTAACTGTGAGCCATGGGAAAACAAACTGAAATTCAAGATGGTTTACTGAGTAGAGAAAATGAGGCAACCCCTGGAAATGAAAAAACCCCACAAATTCAATTTAATAAAAATCAATTATTAAGTACCCACACATGCAAGGCCCTGTACTGCAGGTGGGGGGTGGGGAGCTTGACATACAGTGAAAGAATACGACAAATAATCCTGTGGGAAATGTTGTGATACATTGTTTCTCAAGTGGAGAAACATTTTTTATGAGTTAGAGAAAGCTAAGAATATATTTGATTATTCCTTATGACAGCTAGGTTTATTACACTTTCAGTTTATTATTTTTAAAGGATGTTTATAATCCTATGTTATAAAGTTTCAGCTAAAAAGAAAGAGAATTATTAAGTGAGAAAAATGGCATAATTGGTCTGACCAGATTCTCAAGGCTATAGAAATTTATATAGGTACCATGAGAAATAGGATATAGGCACTGATTAATAGGTAGTAAGCATTTTTTTCCTAAAAGATAAATTTATGAATTTTTTCTATGACTTTGCTCTTTATTGTATTTTCTAAATTCTAACAGTTATGACTACTGACTCTATCTTGAATGCAAATATGGAGCTATCTTGAATAGCTTAGCATTTATTAATAAGATAGCAGTATTATTAAGCAATTAGTGCTGGCAGGTAAGGCTATGGAATTGATACTTTATATTTTGAAGTGTTGAACTTTGTAAATAGCTTTATATAAGAGTAAGAAGATTGGCAAGTTAAAATAGATTCCTTGCCCTTTCATTATAAACCATCTTTCCTCCCCTATCACATGTGCAGTAGCTTGCATTAATTTCATATAGTAACTCTTTTCATTTAGCATTCTTCTATATGTAGAAAAGTACCCAGACTATATGCAATATTGTTCTCAGGACTTTTTAGGATATTGGAAATATTTATAATGATGATAGTAATTTTCAAAACCAAAATGAAAAATAGAAAAACAAACACATTCTGAATATTTCTAATAGATGAAACCGTGAAACACACCTCGGGGGTGAACTGCTCCCACCTGCCTCTCTCCAGACGTCTTTATCACAGTGACCTGTACCCCTCTTGCTGCAGGTAAAGGGCATCTTTTCTGTTGTTGCTGAGCATGAAGATCAGGTGCTAAGCATTCTCCAACAGGGATCATTTCCCTCAGCGGAAAGTTCACTGCTTGCAGGCTGAAAAGGGCACTAACTGGAGAGCGCCACGTTTTTATATGAGATAAACCCTTTTTTGTTTTCTGCAATAACTTTGCTCCTGTACTCAGCGTTGGGTCCGCAGCCCAACATCTCCTTGGAGAGCAACCACTTGTTTGCTGGGTGCATGTGAGAGAGAAAAGATATGTCAGAAGTCGGAAGGGGGATTGGTAGAAGCTCTACTTTTATCTCTGGAAATGCTGCCTTGACATCTTAGGGGTTTTTATGACACATATTGTGGAAACAATCCAGCCTACCAGGTGGTATTAAGAAAAGCCCACAAAATTAAGAATCAAAATTCCCAGATTTTGAATTCTCCTTTTACACAGCCTGTGTAACCTTGAGCAAGCCAGTTAGCCTGAACCTAGTCTCCCCATTTGTAAAGGAGATATTAATAATAGTATTATACCAACTCCACAGGATTATTTTGAGGGTTAGTTGTAGGATTAAATGAAATAAAACATATAAAGTGTATTGCAAATTTAATTATTTTTGATAAATGCTAGTTGTAACTAATTGTTCCCACATCTTCTCCTTTTGCCCTCCTTCTCCATCATCCCTTCAATTCTACATCTTCTTCCTCCTCCTAACCTACTGTGTGCAAATGAGAAAAACAAAACCAGACCAAAACAAAACATAATACCACTTCTTGAGACTAGTGGAATAGTATCTCTTTTTATTTCCTAGTATTTAGACTAGAATTCCCAAATGTCAAACTGGGGTTTATAAAATCCATGGAATTCCTTTTCTTCCCCCTCTCTTACTTGATTATTGTGGTAGTTTCTTTAAATGTCTATGATGGAATAAGAAGAAACAATTTACATTCCTCTATAGGGAAACCTAAGTTACTTCACAGTTATTCAGCTTTATATTTACAAAAAAATAAATATTCCGAATGGAGATAGTTTGTAAAAAGAAGGATAGAGTTGATCTTTAGGAATATTTATGGTATGCTGATTTATAGATTCTTATAAACAAAACACAATTAGTCTATTTGTTGCTTGAGTTAGACTTCCTGTTCTTAATTTAATATATACATCTTGATATAGTCCAAAAGTAGAGATAATTGTGTTTTCCAAAATTTTCTTTGGAGTGCATTAATATTATTAGGTAATATTTATATCATTTACCAGAGGAAAGATTTGATGGATAAATGTCAGCTGGAATATTCTATCCATTTATTGCTTAGTCTTCACTCATATCAAAATATCAAACTATTGTAAAAACACTGCATCGTTGACCCAGGAAAACATACCCATTATTAACCTCAGATTTCTCACCTGATGTATCCTGATTCCTTGCAATGAATATGTCCTTTACAGTGATGCATCGTGCCTGTTGACCCTTTTTCTGTATCAACAAGAGGAATCCTGTGCCCCCCTGCTACACCTTGCCTGCCACCTCCTCCTAAGATTTGTATTATAACATCACAAACTGTCACCCCTATGAACTTTTACAATCTAGAAAGGGAAAATGCTGTCTTAGCTGTCTTGCCACTGGTATCTAAGATACAGAGTCCGAGAATCAGTTTAGTAATATTTTATAATAGTATAAAAATGCTTGTAAAAGCACAACTAAAATTATATTCAAAAGCTATATTAATGTAGCTCCTATACATCATATTTAGAAAAAATATTAGAAACGTATTAACAAAAAATAGATCATTCATGACAATATATTTAGAGGGATACTAAGGGAATAATAATTGATTTGATCTACTAAAGAAGTATTTTATTTCCTTTATAGTGGAAGTATGTTACCAATATATTGTTAGGGTGTTTAATATGATTGATATTAGCAATAAACTCTAATTTTATTTAACATCCATTTCATTTGGTTTATTTTACTTTGGAATTATTATCCTGTAAAAAGCACTGTAACAGGATTAAAATGGCAAATTTATGGGGGTAATTCTGGTTTAGGAACAAATGCATATCATATTGTTACTTCATATGCATTTATGGTTGTATAATAATTCAACTCCCTAATAAAAAATTTAAAAAATGGCAAATTTATTTAAAAGAATTTCTATGCCTCTGCTTCCTCATTTGCATAAAATGGAGTTTATAATAGCATCTTTCCCATTGAATCACTGAGGACAGAAGAGTTAATATGTGTGAAGTGCTTAGCATAGAGCCTATGCATGTAGTAACACAGTAATTACAGAGTTCAGTAGACTCTTTAAAATGTTGGCAGATCTAATACACTTTCCAGTCTATAGGTTGTTGTCTGATATTACCCCAAAGTAGTAAGAAACAATCTCAAAGAAACCACTGCTTGTCAACATTTGGTGCAGTACCAAAGAAGAAAAGCCAAAATTATCTGAAAATGCAACTCAAATACATCTCCTTTTCCCAATTACATTCCTCTATATGGCTGCTTTTTCTCATACACTTCAATAGAAACAACAAATAGCATTAAGAAATCCAGTTTACATCAATTAAGATAAATGTCAAAAAGCAAAAATGATGAAAATGCTACTCACTACTCATTTTTATAGAACATATATATTTATGAAAGATCTATTTATGTTACCATGTAATCAGTTATTATTTTTAAATAAATATTTTCTAAAAATTGTGCTTTAATTTCTATTATGGTAAAAACTAATAAGTGTAACTCATTTAAGTAAATATTCTTTGGGCTATTCAGTGATTTGTAAGAGTGCAAGAAGATCCTGAGACCAAAACATTTGAGAACTGCAGATGTCTTAAATTGGACAGAAATTAGTTAGAGTTAGGATGTAACTTTATGATAAAGCACTCACCTAGCATGTGTGAGGCCCTGGTTCTGATCCTCAGTATCAGAAAAAACAGAACAAAACTAAACTAAACCCCTTATTCTTTGGTTAAACTTTTCTGAATAGATGTATCAGCCAATCCCAATATGTCAAATATTCTTTCTTTAAATTTCAAAAGTCTCCCATTATCAAATCTAAATGCAAAATAATTATATTAAACAGTATTTTATAGTAAACAGAAAATGGAATTTGGAATAAAAATTCAAATACTGAACCTATTACTAAATTTGTAGCAGGATGAAAAAAATTTATTTTTAATGCCAAAATAGCATGTAGATTTTGGTATTTTTCATGTCAATGGGGAGGATTTTCTAATTGTTTCTTTTAATTTCTAGGGCAATTTGCTTTAGTTTTATATAAAGAATTAAAAGCAAATAAAAAATGACTTGTTCTCAGGTCTGCGTTGCACTAGAGCTGAGAGAGGTATGGTCCTAGATTAGAGGATGAGATCCAGCTGAGACCCAAGGATTTAGCTACAAAAAGAGGTGACCATGAGACTGTAAACCCTTAGCAATTAACAGAAATCCTCAAGAGACTGCTGAACCATCAGGAGTTGAAATCAATTTTAAATAAATCTCAAATGAAAGGGTAAATCCAGGTGACAGTAAAGTTACAGGTACAGCATCAGGGAAGTCATTTCTTGATGTCCCTGCATAAGCTTGTGCAAAGTGGAAAAACAATACTTAGCTCACAGGGTTATTTAATAACTATGTGAGTTAACGTAAAGAAAATGTACGTATAAACAATAATGAACTAAACAAAAAGTTATTGTTGATTTTGTTAAAGTAGCCAAAGGAGCCCTAGATCTGTAACCAGAGCACATGACTTTCAAGCCATGCTTCATCCTCTGGCTCCCTCACCCTTTCTAAACCTAACCTCCTCCATTTGTTTGTGGTAGGACAAACATGCAGGACAGTTGTGAAATTCGGGACACGGCAGGGTGTGAGTTGGGGAGCCAGGGATATGGCAGAAAACCCATTGCTATGTAGCATAAATCCGTGTTTTCAGAAAAGTTAGTAATGTATCAAAAGAGCTAGGGCAATCCTGTGGATGAGCAGAGGTTCATGATTTGACTGGGCAAAACAAGGGGAGGAAACTGAAAGATGGATAAAGGCAGGAATGTAATCTGAGAAAGGCAAAGAAATGAGTGTCAAAATAGTTCTGCATGTAACAGGAATCATGCCCTGTAGGCTGAGCATGGCCACATTTTATGGATCATTTCTAGAAGAACTAGAGACAAGCGGCTTTTGTACAAGGGAAGCATTTTTTTCTCTGTGTTGTATACAGTACTGCATTCTGGGGTAGTTTGATACTCCTTTGCATATTTGTTGGAGTCTACTAGCTAATAGCTACTAGTTTTTGAGAGGGAATAAAACAACCATTCTGCCAAATACATGGTTTTTCTCTAGGTCAAGATAGTTTCAGTGAGGATGAACAGGCTTCAATGGAAAACTCATGTTTGCATGAATGTTCAAATATTATAAAAATATTCTCCAGGAAAGCGTTCAGTTGCTATTAGGTTCAAGTGAGCACGCTTAATGCACACATTCATAAAACACAACTGTAAACATAAAAACTATCAAGACTACTTCACAATAACCTTGTGCACTGTGGACTCTTCATATTTGCAGAAATGAGCCTGACAAACTATTAGTGATACACCTAAAGAAATATGCTAGTGAACCTCAGGAAAACTCTTCAAAAATTAACAAGATTCCTTTTAGAAGATAGGGATTCTGGAATGAGGGAACCCCCAGGTTCCTTTAGTTCTGACATACTGTAAAATGGTAACTTTCATTATTAATTAAAATATGAGAATTTTCTCTCCTAAAATGAAAACTTTATGTGAGAAGAGAAATCATAAAGAACCCAGAACTGTGTGTGTCTCTTTGGAGGCCACCTGAGGAAGTGTGGCAGTTACTTAGTACCAAAGTCTGGACTAAACCATACTACATGAGGGGACATGAACAGTGGACATTGTCTGTTTTCAGTGCCTACTTTGAGAAAGTCACTCTGGTAAGCATTTTATGTATATCATCATATTTTAGAATATGCATGAAGTTTTAGAATTTTAAAATGGCAGTATGGCCCAGGAAACCACAAATGTCATATTCTTATTCTTGAACAATTCAATCTCGGCCAGTGACAAACCTTAAAATCATTAAATAAAGAGCAGGGGCACTAGTAATATTACACTGGATAACTACATGGGATAGGCCTACTATGTGGGATAGTTATACTACATAGATACTGTATGGAGCTGGTTAAATTTACCAAGGAGAGAGCAAAATGTTCAAAATTCTCTAACACACACACACACACACACATCAAAATAACCATAATTGTGACACTAACTTGAAAACTGGAGTACTGCAAGTACAGGAATAAAAAATGAGAAGCTTTGTACTTAGGGTCATCTTTAGTTAAAGGTTATACCAACTGAAGAACATAGAACACAGAGGCATTTTGTGATAAGCCTTGAGGGAAAGGAATCTGGTGATGTAAGTGGTTTACAGTTTTCACAAATGTGCTGAACATACCTCATTTCAGTAACAGAAGGAAGGGTACAAAGAACAGGGCTGTTAGGAGATTGGGGAGTAGGGTGTGTGTCGGTAAAGGATCTAGCAGATATTCTTTAATTTGTACATTTTTTTTTCTTATTAGCTTGGATGATTGCTCCTTTGTTTACTGAGAAAGAGAAAGGCACTTTCAGTGTTACTCACCTGAAACTAAAAAATTTGTTTAATCTACGGGGATATAACTTTTAACCAAGAGGCTCAGAGCTCCAGACACTACAAAGCTGATTAGACAAAAATGTTATGAGAAATTTTGTTCATCTAGGCTGTAGTGAAGCCAGAAGCTTAGTGAATATTAACCATCACTCTAGGAATAATCTCCCCATCCTTGTATTAATTAAATTAGCACATAGCATAGCTTTTCTTTTGCAAACTACTGAAATAAAGACTGCACCCAGCAATTTCTAATCCAAATATAAGACAAAATTTCATCTTTTAAAATAGCCACATGGAGACAACTTGGTGAACAACAACCACTGAATGGGGTACCTTGATGAAAACTTCAGCTAACAAACACCCAGGAAATCTCAAGCAGTTATATGAACAATTAAAATAACAGTCAATGTGCTTAACAGCATGGACAGGTAGGTTTTTCTCCTTTGTGAGCCAAATCTTCCCCATTCATTGACATCATGGTTTGTGAGGAAGGTGAAGCTGACCGCATGATAGGACATTGAAAAATCCCAGGAAATATCTCCATCTTTAATTTTCTTCCCAAGGGCCACCCTCAGCTTAAGTAAAACCTCTAACCTTAGTCAAAGAGGTTATATGTTAGAAAAGTTCTGAGTTGAAGTTCTTGGTGTGAAATTAAAAAGCAGCCCAAGTCAAATATCATTATTCAATTTTAAATAGTTTTAATTGGTAAGAGTTTGTAATTGATGAAAAGCTGTAATTTAACACTTAATTTTTATACTTGAAGTGTAAATAGGAGGATAAAACATTCTAATTATTCACGACTAGCTATCGTTCCATGTTTAATTATGTCATGTGTAACATACTACCGTCATAGGCAGTCTATTGGTATGCTTTTTTTTTCAAATGTTCTGTGGTTTTTCAGTACAAGAATGATAGATTCAACTCTCATCACTCACTGTTATTCTCTTACTATGGGGAAAATGATAATATTTAAAGCAGTCTTTATATTTTTACTCACACATTAAAGAAAACAAGAAAATACCAGTTGATTATAACTAGCATCAAGGAGTTTTAGAATACCATGAATCAATGTGACATTAATTTAGAAAGCTCTATCTGATGAATTATTAAACACATAATTTTTGTTTGATTATACGCAAGCAATTTGCTTTAGTAATAGTCCTCTCTGATGTGCTATATGGAAAAATGCAATTTGTTGAATGTTGACTGGCCCATGTGATGGTTAATTTTATGTCAGTTTGGCTAAATAAAATTCTCTTAACCCCCTCTACTCTAGTGTAAGAGTATATAGGTTCAAATTTTAATTCCAGACTTGACCTCTCTATGCTTTAGTTTTCTCATATGTAACATGATAAAGAAAGAATTTACTATCTTGGGATGTTCTGAGAATTAAAAGTTGTGATGTATGTAAATCACCTGGCATCTTGTAAGCATTTAATAATTCTTAGCCCTTACCATTAGTAATATTACCAAAGTCCCCAATTTTAAAATAGACATTTTTCATAACAAATCAAAATTGTCAAGCATTTTATAATCAACTTATACACTAAATGTGATTTTATTTAATATATTGGGTTCTGTACTATTAATGGCACTTTATAATTAATAAAACATTATATTCTAGGAGTAATGCATGACTCAAATTTACATATCAAAGTGCTATAAAATTTTAAAAGTACCACAAGAAGTAAATAAGGCAGGAATATTGATATGAGTAACTTTTTTTAATGTTGCATCACAATCTTACATAGTGAAGGGATTCATTATTACACTTTCATACATGCACACAATATGACAATGTAACTTCAACCGGATCCTTATCCAAGATCCCCCCTGCCCCACGGTCCCATATCTCCACTGCATTCCCCCCTCATTACAGCTGTAAAGGTGTATAAACTATACATTGATTTTTTACTTTTCTAGTTTTATATGCTTTCATGGGTATTATTTAGATTCTCAGGGGAGTAAGGTCTACCATACAGTATTTATAACCCCCCTTATCCCTCTGTGTCCTTCTCTCCTCCTTCCTCTCTCACCCCCACTTCATAACTAGACTTGCTCCAGCTCTTATGTTACTCTGAATTTGAGGAGTCTAATAAAAAACTCAATCATCTTTCACCCTATCCTTGGATTTTACTCTAGCTTCCACATATGAGAAAAAACATTTGACCTTTGAGTCTCTGAACTTGGCTAATTTACTTAACATAATTTTTCCATCTCCATCCTTTTACCCACAAGGACCATGATTTTGTTATTTTTAATATCTGAGTAGAATTCCACTGTATGTATGTGTGTATGTATGTATACATACATACCATGGTTTTTGTATCCGTTCATCCAGTGAAAGGCATTTGGGTTTATTCCATAATTTAGTTATTGTGAATTGTGCTGCAACAAACATTGATGTAGCTCTTTTACTGTAATATGCTGATTTTATTTTTTCTGGGAAAATGCCCAGGAGTGGAATAGCTGGGTCACCTTATGGTTCCATCCCTAACTTTTTGAGGTATCTATATGCTGCTTTCCTAAGTGGCTGTACTAGGAGTTGGGGATTTAGCTCAGTGGCAGAGCACTTGCCTAGCACGCACAAGGCCTCGAGTTCTGTTCTCAGCCCTGAAAATTAAATAAATAAAACAAAATGGCTATACTAGTTTGCAGTCCTACCAACAGTGTATAAGTGTTCCTTTCTCCCCAAAACCTCTCTAGCATCCATTGTTGTTGTATTCTTCATCTTTGCCATTCTGACTGGAATGAGGTGAAATATTAATGTAGTTTTGATTTGCATTACTCTCATTGCTAGAGATGCTGAGAAATTTTTCATGTATTTATTAACCTTCTATATTTCTTCTGTTGAGATGTTTATGTTTAGTTATCTACCCCATCTATGGATTGCATTGTTTTTGTTATTAAGGTTTTTGAGTTCTTTGTGTATTCTGGATGTTAGCCCCCTATCAAGAAGAGGAGCCTTCCATGATTTTTCTCCCATTCTGTAGTATCTCTCTTCATGCTCTTGACTAATTTCTTAGCTGTGCAGAAGCTTTTTAGTTTAACGGCATCCCTCTCATTGATTATCGGTTTTCATTCTTGTGCTATGGGAGTCTCGTTAAGGACTCCACCTGTAAGTGGAGTGTTGATCCTACTTCTTTTTCTAACAGTTTTATGGTAGCTGGTTTAATTCCTAAGTCCTTGATCCATTTCAATTTGATTTTTGTGAATTTTTTGTGAAGATAATTTGTCTTTATCTTACATTATCACTATAAAAATTAAATTTTATATTCTTATCCCTCATGTTATGAAGGTAGGCATTTACTTTGGTCTGTTTAAAGGTGGATGCAAAGACTCATAACTCTTTAGTCTTTAGTGTTATAACTAACTTCATCCTTTCCTTCCTTCCTACCTGCTTTCCTTCCTCCCCAACAATGTGCTGCTAAAATATGTGTGAACAAGACACTACCTTATCTCAAGGGGTCTACAAATCATGTAAGGATAGGATTAATGTACAATTTCACTTTGGTGGGCTAAGTGCTTAGATAGGGTTGCTGATAGTCTTATGGGGGCTCGAATGATTATAGGTCAAGGAGGTTCAAAGAAATATTCTTTAAGGAAATATTTATGCAGAGACCTGAATGTGGAATACAAAGGTTAAGGATAGTGAGAAAAAAAAGCATTCAAAGCAGGGGATAAATGCTGTAAGCAGATAACAATGATAGAATTTTAAGTAGTACAAATATGGCAGATAGGATCTAGTGATGGGAATGTGGAGGATTGTGTGTGGTAAAAGACTGGGTAAAACTAGCTAACTGGGATGTCTGCTGACATGATTTTGCCAAAAGAGCTATAGATTTCAAGTTGTTCTGACAGTCAAATTACAGCAGGGAGAAAGTATATATACTAAGGGATAGGGAACCATAATATTTCAAAAAGTGGGATGTGGGGAGACAGGCCTATAGCCTTGGTTTTGTCTACAGAAGGCAGGACTTGGCAATGAAGTATACCATGCGCATACCACAGGGAGGGAAGAGCTGAGATTAGACTCTGGAAGCCAACTTCACATTCCTCACTTTTCACATTTCTGATCATTTAGAGGAAATGTCATAGATGAAGACTAGCTTCATTACAGATAATACAGTCTGTGATTACAGTGTAAGCAGCCGTGTGGGTGCCTGTGAGAATAACAGCCTCATAAACACAGAACAAAGAAAAAAGTGTAGCCTGTGAGAATTAAACCTCAAAAGTAAGTATGTGAGGGGAGAATTCAGGCATATGTCAAAGTCCCTGGGTGGAGGTATCGCTCACACACCCTGGGTAGGTACAAGGCAGAAAAACATATTCTAAACACTATATATTTGTATTTTATCATCCCTTTAAAATTTCTCTCTGGGGAGTATTTTTATATTATATATTATTCGCATATTTAATGCATGATTAAGTAAATATACATATTAGGGATACTTGCTAACTTTTTTCACTCAAAGATGTAAAATTTTAGAAACCATAAAATATTTGAATCACAAATATTTCTACCAGTTCTAAACTCATTCACCTGTTTTTGCTTATAATTTGATTTCTATTCATGCAGGGAATGAGTACAATGCTTATACCAACACAAGAGCACTTTAAATCATATGACAATTTATATTTTAGGTTAATAAATAAGTAATATGGTATGAATGTATATACTTACCTAATGATCCTAACTAGTAAGATTTTGTTTCTCAGAAAAATATCCATTTTCATTGCAGTGCCTGAAAACCCAAATACTGGCCTCTGAACCATGGAAACTTAAAAGTAAAATATCACCCAATTAAGTATAACAATTAAGTACTGTTTTTTAATCTTATTTTTCAATATGGTCTATCACATGCTTCGGATTCTAATAACTGTAGGAAAATATCCAGCCAATAAAAGTATAAATAAATATGCATAACAATAAAGATAATGACTCAGCCTCCTTTCACTACAGTTCAAAATACAGCATTTTAAGTAAGAAGGAAAGTAATGAAAAGGAAAGAAATGGATTTTCTCTCTTTATTAACAACTTTACTCTCTTCCTGCTTCTATCATGATCAGGGATTAATTGAAAATAAAAAGAGGGGAAAGGATTAATGAAATCACTAAAGTGAAAAAGGGTAGGGGAGAGGAGGCCAACCAAATAAAAAGAATTTGAAAAGAATAGGTACTGTTTCCACCTGCTTAAAAGAGATTAAAGCCTCCAGACAGAACAGATGTACTCCCCAAGCTCCATGCCTCATTTTATGGTATACCAAGATTTGTTTAAAGTAAATATCTGTAAGAAACTATTTTTACCTAGTCATGATTAAAAATAATTTTTAGATTATTTTGGAATGGGGAGAGGGTATGTGTGTTTTTCCTCTGAGAAATCTTTACACACAAGCAAGAACTCATGTCAAGGAGCTCAGATTATTCATAAGAAAAAAAATTGATAAACAGAATTGAAACACAGGAAATATCTTGATCCAAGAGCCATTAAAATGTAATTTTAATTTTTGAATCAAAACAAGCTGAATGTGAACGAAGGTCAATGGAATTATTAATACCAATCAGGAAAGAATGATGAGAATTCATAACAAATTGACAACAGAGTGGAGTTCAGTGTCACAACCTCAAAAATGGCTGTGCGGATTCAGCTTGACATGACTGTAGCCATATTGATTGGTGACCACTATGATTGCCCCAGAGTAACCCTAGGCAGTTTTCATAGTTTCTCAGCACACTAAAAAACAGACAAAACCATTAGAGTGGTATATGGAGTTTTACAACCATATCCTGGTGCCAGGAATGTATTTGACTCCTTTTGAGCTTAAGATAAACCAGTTATATTCTGGCATGGATGAAGTCACTTTTGTCCCAACTAATATATTAGCCCCTCCTTCTGACCCAAATTACAGGGCATCAACTGGTCTGGATGTTGCCTAGGACCATGCATTGATCAGTAAGCACCCAAGAAATTGCACTCTGTAATCCTGGATCTGACTTCCTGTTTTCTTCAGTATCACGGCATCTTGAAACTTATTCTCACACACTGGGTCTGCATTGTTTTGGGACAGTGGCAATGAAGAGAATCTGCCAGAAGGCCAGAAGAAAAGGAAAGGATGCAAGAAATGGGAGAGAGTAACAGTTAAGAGATTTCAATAATTTGATATTAGACAACCTTCAATTTTCTAATTTTCATTCATAATGTTGTTACTAAGCAAAGAATTTGAGTATAAATATATTTTTAAATAATTAAAGCTCATTCATGGACCAGAAATTTGGTTTATCAGAGTAGTAAGCCCCTATAATAACTATGATAAAACTAAATATTGTTAGTGAAGGTTAGATTCCAGGGAAACGAAGGGAACTATGGGAGATAGGAAGTTATGTGAAACTATAGAGTTGCTCAATAAGTCAATGGCAAAACATTATGAATATCTGGAATCATAACCTAGATCTGACAAAACTCATAAAAACCATTCCCTATACAAGTTTCTTTTTCTGTCATAAGCTGAGTCAACTTAGGCTAAATTTCCACAGGCTATTATTTTTTAAATGACTCAAAATGGAATTTTCTAGCAAAAGTTAAAGACTATTTTTACTCATATTTTACCTTTTCACTCAGGAACTTCAAAACACTCTCATTTGTTAAGAACGTTTCTTTTACTGTCTATTGGCAAGACCTGTTCTGATGACGCTGAGGTCCCCATTACTCTCTGGCTCAGCTCCAATTCCATTTTACCCTTTATACTTGTTTAAGTCGTGCACCAGATGACAATGGGGTCTTTTCCTGATTCAGTCTCTAATTCCACTCATGATCTGAACATTCCTTTCTTCTACTCCTTCCCAGCACACTGTGTCGTCTGGAACTCTCAGCTAGTCAGAAATAGTTTCTTTTGTCTCACCTCTTCTTGAAAATGACCTGCATTTTCATGGTGCCACAGAAAACTGGCTCTCTGAAGACTCAATCCCTGTGACTGTCTCTAAGTGGTGGTGTGTTCTATACCTTTCACATCACTGGGCCTGGAAGTGAGTAGATACCCCACTTGCATTTCATTATCACTTTCAAATAATTCTTTCTCTTTTGTATAAACTCTAACTTTGAAGCCCATGTTATCAGACTCTCATTTGGTGTTTGCCCTACTGTCAGATATTATTTAGTTCTACTTCAACATCCACATGGAAGATTCTTCCAGTGCCTTGTGCTCTTGGTTTCTTGACTTCTTCTCTTCCTATAATCTTGTCTTCTAATCTACTAAAGCATATCATCATGCCCTAGAAGATCTAATTATTACCATTAACAGAAAGGTATAAATCACTGGTTCAAGCACCTCATTTCTAATAACTCATTTTTTCTGAACCCACTGAGACAACAAATCCATTTATTCCATTACATTTTTGCTTCCCTTACACTCTTTGCATCCTTGTATAGATTAACTTTCAAGTTCCATCATGTGTGTGCAATTCTATTTTCTTCTCTCTCTTGGTAAAACCCTAATTCTGCCTAAGTCTATACCTCTACCTCAACCATTCCAAAGAAAAACTTCAAATGATGCACACTGTTTGCTATGGTCTGAATGTGTCCCCTCAAAACTCATGTTGAAACTTAATCATCAATGTGATAGTATTAAGAGATAGGATCTTAAGCAGGTGATAAGTTCCAGAGGTTGGAGCCCTCATGAACAGGATTAATGCTCTTATAAAAGAGGAAGTATCCTGGTCCCTTCCACTCCTTCTGCCATGTGAGGATTTAGCAAGAAGGTGCCATCTTTGCTGCAGAGAGCAAGTCCTCACCGGACACAAATCTGCTGGTGCTTTGATCTTGGATGTCCCAGCATTTAGAATGATGAAAAGTAAATTTCGGTCGTTTACAGATTATTTAAAGGCATTTTGGTATAGAAGCTCAAATGGGCTATTACTCTGGTCTCACTTTCAAGGCATGAACACTGCCATCAAGTAGGCCCTCAGTGCTGGCCACCAGTTCTGCTTGATTCCACTCATTCATTGCCTCACTCACTTTCATAGATAAATATTTCACACCATACTCTTCTTCTCAGATCTCTAACAGCCCCTGACTCATCTTCACTTTCAGTGGTATTCTTGCTTCTTATTTTGAAAAGTATATAAAATCACTCAGATTCTATTTTAATTTCCTTAAATCCCCATCCCAATTTATTTCCTGCCTCTTCTTATACCCTCTTCTTTACTTCCCGAGTTCATAGCTAAGGCCAACTCTCAGCAATGCACTAGATCCCATCCTCTCCTACCTATTTAAGAACATTCCTCTAGTGATTCTGACACTTTTTTCTCCAATATCAGCAAATTTTGTCTCTTTACTGAACTATTCCCAAAACCTTACAGAAGCTGTTATGAAACCTTGCAATAACACCTTCTCTTTATACTTCCAATGTAGTGTCCTGTTTTTCTCTTCAGTTTTCTAAGAAGATGACTTGAAATGCGTGTTAATACTTGACTCCGCCTACTTTGCCCCATTCTCTTTTGAGTATATTCTACTAGATTTTTAGATCTATCATTCCATTAAAAGATCACTAGTGGCCTCCATGCTATTAAATCCATTGGTCAACTTTCAATCTTTCTCTTCCTTGATCCTTGAGCAGCTTTTACTAAAATTGATCATTTGTTTCTCCTTTGAACACTTTTACTGAATCTTTAAATCTCTATTCTAAACCCCAGTTTCTTGCATCTAAATGGTTACTTGACAAATTCACTTTAACAGCCAATACGCTTAGAAGGCTAAAATCAAACTATTTACTTCCGTCCTTGAAAGACATCAATGATTTTAAAATAATAAATAATTTAAAATTGTGTATTGTAAATTTGGAATTTATCATTTATTATGCTGAAATATGAGCTAGTCCAAGTTAAGAGCAAACAGAACCAATTTTCCAGAGCAAACCTGAGTAGGAATTATATATTTCCTTTTTGGTCATTTATTTAATTTAACTGTACTTTATTAAATGATTATATGTTTTTATATTGTACACTATGATGGTATAAGGTATATATACACTGTGGAATGTTTAAATCTGGCTAACAAATGAATTACCTTACCTAGTTATCGCATTGTGATAATAATACACAATAGTTACTCTTTACATTTTTAAAGAATAGATTATATTGTCATTAAGTATAGTCATCTTCCTGTAACCATAGATGTCTGTCTTTTTTTTTCAAATTTAAACAACCATTTAATACAATTACAAGTGTATATACAAGACCAACTAGAGAGACTGAAAATAAATACCCACAATAAAAGTTCCCACTACAAGAATTTTTAAATTATTAGTATTCCATCAAAATACCTTTAAATATTGAACTAGTATAGACTAAACATTTTATTTTGGTGAACTGCACTATGTGTATGTAATAAGAATTCTTTAACAGTAAATGTTAATATTCTAACAGATGTTTCTCATTAGCTTTATTTTTATTCGATAAGCATGGTCTTACAACTAGAAGGGTTCATTGTCAAACAATCAAGAACAAAAGTGTAATGTAGATGTCTGTCTTGAAATTTATTACTCCTATGTAGATGAAATTATGTATCCTTTGACCAACATCTTCCCATCCTATCCCACCCCTAATTACCTTAACTTCTGATAATTATTATATACTCTACTTCTATGAGATTGATTTTTGAAAAAAGTATTTTAATTTTGATTAACATGTATTAACTGTACATTTTAATGGAGTTCAGTGTGATATTTCAACATGGGAACACAGCATATGCTGATTAAATCCAGCCTTCCTTTTTCCACCTTCCTCTCCCAACCCCATCATTCCCTACATCTAGTAATCACTATTCTACATTCAGGTTGACTTTTTAAAACTTTCTTATGAAAAAGAACATGTAATACTTGACTACTGTAAACATTTTTATATTCCTGTAAATCAGTGAGATCATGTGGCATTTGTCTGTGTTTGGCTTATATATATATATATATATATATATATATATATGCGTATATATACATACATTTGTGTACATACATATGTGTGTGCACATACACACACACACACACACACACATCTTTCACTAGACCTCAGAAAAAATCCACATATTATTAGCCAGCTAATTTTGGGTAAAAGTGCCAAGAACACGTTTTGGAAAGAACAGTCTTTTCAATAAGCTATTTTGGGAAAACCAGATGTCCACATGCAGAAGAATGAAAATTAGACTTTATCTCAACTCAAAATGGATAAAAGATGCAACCATAAGACCTGACATTATGAAACTACTAGAAGAAAACATGCGGGAAATGCTTCATGACATTAATCTAGGCAAGGTTTTTTCTTTCTTCTTCTTCTTCTTCCTTTTTTTTTTTTTGATAAGACCTCAAAATATAAGCAACAAAAGCAAAAGTAAACACATGCATTACATCAAACATAAAATCTTCTGCACAGCAAAGCAAACAACCAAGAGAGTGAAAACACAGCCTATGGAATGGGAGAAAATGCTTGCAATCTATGCATCTAACAAAGGATGAATATCTATTTTGATATTTAATTGATCATTTTCCTCTACTTTCCCATTTATCCTAAGTATAGACCATGATTCTCAAAGTTTCCTAAAATTGAAATTAGTAGTATACGTGTTTCCTTATGACAGTCTTTATGAAAATTTAACATGTATTTTAAATGGTTTTCTAAATTTAATTAAGTATATCCACTGAGGGAATTAAATGTCAAAAAATATCATAGCATTACATCAACGAATGTAATGTCCATTATAATATCGCCACAATATCATGCAAAATTTGATGTCATAACCTATTAAAAATAATGAGAGCGGGCTGGAGCGGTGGCTCAGCGGTTTCGGCACTTGCCTGGCAAGCACGAGGACCTGGGTTCAAACCCCAGCACCACGTACACAACTAAGTGTTGGAGCAACTAAGGCCATGTGAAAAACTAAATAAAGCTGTTTCTCTCTTTCTCTGTCTCTCTCACTGTCCCTCTCTCTTAAAAAAAAAAAAAAAACAACAATCAGAGCAAAGAGGAATGCCTCTTTTCCTCATTCATGTATTGAGCAACTTATGTGGGTGAGTTACAGTTTAGGATCTTATGAGGAATCCAACAATATATAATAAATACTGAGTTAAGTGAGGAGGGTAAGACATAGATAGAAATGGATGCAAGAGAGACAATTCTTCAAGTGTTGAAGGAGGAGAAAATTAATTCTAGCTATGTGGACGGAAAGATTCCAGGGGAAGTATCATCAGTGGAGAGCAGAGTCTGAGCCGTACCATTTTGGTGTTCCACTTTATACAAGTTCTGAAGTATAGTTACCACTTTCAAGATTATTGAACAAATGCGTGAATAAATGAATGCATTTTGTGCCCATGATTGCAGTCCCTGAAATCAGAATGGCATTCTAAAGAAAAATAATGAATCTGCTACCTGAAAAGGGAGGACATTTGCATGCAGTGGGCTAGAAATAGTGAAAAACCTTTGAAAAAACATCTACAACTTGCATTAGGTAGCTGCTTCATGTACTTCCCGCATACAGGCACTTGCGATTGCAATTTCTGGAATGCCGCAAAATTTCTTTAAAAAATAAACAGATTGGATAAATATGTGTAAATGAATGTTGAATGTTTATAGTATTCGCTATCAAGTCATTCTGTTCATTTTCTTATAATCTGAGGTACTCTTACTCACGGGGTTGTTATTTGTTCCCCATTGACTGCTCACTGGAGTGTAGGCTCCAGGCAGACAAGGGTCTTTCCTGACTTCTTCAGCACAGTGCTGCTGTTGCACGGCACTGCTCCTGTGGCCTGAAATAGTGCAGCAGGAGTATATCAATGCACAGACAGCCCAATGGGCGAAGGCAATAAAGGTAACTTATAAATGAGTAAAGCTGCCTTAAGAAATGGACTTATCACTAACAATAGCTAGCTATCGATCATCCACTATGCATATGGAATTGGGCAGGATGCTATCTGGGTTCTATACACTAAAAACCAATTTAGAAATATAAAAATAGTTTTTGGTTTTAACTCACACTCATGAATGATGACAATTAATATGGTCTTCCCCACTGTAACTCACTAATGTAGAAAAAGATATTTTCATTGCACATTTGGAATTGAGTAAATGATGTTGCAATTTGTCTTTGTTGAAGAAAAGGTTTTAATTTTTAAAACAGTGGACTCAGGCTGCAGTGGTGGCTCAGGGGTTGCTGCACTTGCCTGCATGCATGAGTATGCAAGTTCAAAGCCCAGCACCACATACCCAACAGTCTTGGGAGCAACGAAGGGCACATGCATGAAAAACTAAATAAAAAATGTTTCTCTCTGGATGGAGATGGACAGAATTATGCTTAGTGAA
>PVKS010030233.1:0-24590 GCA_004027875.1 Aplodontia rufa | reverse complement strand
GAAGAGATCATGATGAGTAAAATCAGCTTAACCCAGAGATCTAAGGGTCGATTGTCTCCACTCATAGGTGGAGGTGGGGACTAGACCCTGGACAGTGAGAAAGTTGGTCTAGTAACATGAGTTAAATCCAGATAAGATGTAATGCTTTACAATCTAATACCTTTTTTTTAGAATTATAAAGGGAAAGGGAAGGGAGGGAAAAGGGAGGGTAATTGGGGGGGGCACTCCTGGAGATAATTGCAATATCCAGAATATTTACACATTTTATACACATTTTATATTATTTTGTTAAAATCTTGTAAGGTTGTTCAAAAAAATAATAATAAATAAAAATTTAAAAAAAAGAATCAAAGATCAAAAAAAAAAAAAAACCTCCTTTTACCAACAGTTTATCAACTAATAATTCCATGTCATCTGTACCACTGTCCATTTGTCCATGGCCCAGATTATTTTAAAGCAAATTCCTGTTACATCACCATTGAATATTTCCATATGTCATTAAAAACCCAAATACTTATAAAATCTAATCTTAATACCATTATTAAACCTAAAACAATGAATTATTCCTTATTATCAAGTATCCAGTCGCTATTAAAAATTATATTTTTGAAAATGAATCATTAAATGGAAAAATCAATTTATTCTGCCTTTGATGTGTACTCCAGGGTAACCAAATAGTTGATGTGGAGACATTTCTTTTTGTAGAACTATTGTAAGTAGTAACAAAGAAAATATTAGGCTATGCTATGATATTCATTATCTCTCAGCATCAGAGAGACAGTGAGTCATTAAATACTTCGGGCTGGATATACATGTCTTAAATCTTATTTGTATTAATGCTATCTCATGATCCATCTTGTCCTCTCCCTAACTTTGCACACTTGACCTGTATTTTTGAAACAGTCTCTATCAAATGTCCTGTTTTGTAATTCTAGCTACATAATGCCTATACCCTGAACTGCTTAACTACCTTACTTTAGCTGTAAGTCCTTGTAAACCTGATAATAAATAAATCTTCTAAATCCCCACACTTAGCTTTTTTCAAATTAACCAATCCCATTCTCATATTATGCCTTGGACCCCATTGAAAGCTCCTTCCTTTCTCTTGCTTCTCACCTGCTGGTTGAGCACCTAAATCCCAAAAGGTACCCTATACCCTTCTCTTAGATTGAGAGGTGAGTTGCTTTCTTCTCTCATGACTAGATGAATAATTAACCTTATCTTCCCACCAGTTTCTCTGAGTGTATCTTTCTGTGGTATGCCTGCCTATGCCAAACCTAATTTACATACCTTACTTAACAAATCACAAAGTATACAATCTCACCTATGGCATTTACTTGCCAAAAAAATTGAACCTAAATGTAATCAAGATTCTAAATCCTACCACCAATTTATATGAAATAAAGCTGACAGAAGAACATGTTAAATAATACCACAAGAATGCAAATGGAAAAAATCAGATGTGGGAAACTAGAATAAGTAATCCAGTTTCTGCAACAACAAATCATTGCAAAGCAAAAATAAGGTGGAAAGGGGAATGAAATCGAAATATATCTAAGTAACTCATCAGTCCAGTCACAGTGATTATACCTTATTTGTATTTTGATTCAAACAAACTGAAAAAACATAATTTATATATTTTAAATATGTGATTACATGGTTTAAAAATATAAGTGTAGATCTCTGTCCCATCTGCCCCATGAGAATTGATCTGCTTGAGATTGAGAGATGTGCATAAGCCTGCTCCAAATCATTAAGTACTGTATGTAAATAAATTAGGTCTCAGCTGTTTCAGCCACTTTTAGTCTTCACATAAAATAGTACTCCTGTAGTAGTACATAGTTCTTGTTTTGTCAGACACACATAGGTTCATTATTTTCATATTGCTGATGAAGCAAAGCTTATGGTTTGTTCATAACCTCCACCTTGGTAACTTTACCGTTAGGACTTTCAAGCCATTAAACAGCAGTTAGGGGGTCAAAGAGAGCAGAGAACATGAAAAAAAAATGTGTTACTCATTCAGTGTTTTATGTATGAACTTTTATTAGTAATTTCAAGTCTTCTTTTTATAATAGTATAAATTAGTGAATCTTTTTCTGTTTTTTTCCTTCTTCCATATTTGTTGGAGTGAGCCTGTAGTTAATAATGAATGTTTCCTCTGCAGCCCTTCCACTGAGCTTAATATATGAGCTAACCCTTAATATATGAAAGAAAACAAAACAAAAAAATCCAAAACAACAAAATGCAAGACTTAGTTTTACAATAAGCTATAAAGAAAGAGAATATGTTTAGTTGTATTAATCATCCTAGAAAATGTGTATGTTGCATCTAGAAAATGAAGAATACTAGATTTACTTTCATGATTTAGAAGGTGTATCAGATGTTTTAGTTACATTTTGTGTTTAGTTTCAGTTTTTAGTGACATTCTTGAAATACTCTAATCAGAGATTTTTACATGTAGAGACTATAGAGAACCTTAAGTTGTCTTACTTTGTTTTTTCTTACAGAATCTTTACCTTTTCGATATTAGTACTTGAAAATAATCGTGTGAATGCAAACGTTTTTTGTACTCCTTGAGAGATTTTTATATAATGTTTTATTATGTTTTTCTACTGTATACTTTAAGAATATTTGTATCTTCCGTTCAATATACTAGAATTTTATTAAGAAAAACATTTTTAATAATTCGATAATCGTTTTAACACGTTAACATGACTAATTTTAAATTCTTAAAAGCATTTTTTGATAAATCAGTTTTTCTCTTTTTTTCCTTCAGTGGTCATATGCTTTAGAAAAACCCAACACTGGCAGCCTATTTAATATTGCATGGTCAATTGATGGCACTCAGATTGCTGGAGCCTGTGGAAATGGGCATGTTGTATTTGCACATGTAGTGGAGCAACGTTGGGAGTGGAAAAATTTTCAAGTAACTTTAACTAAAAGGAGGACCATGCAGGTATGACTATGATTAAATCTGCCTCTTTTATATTAGTTCACCGTACATAATATAGAATTATTTTTGCTAATTATATTCACTCAAGTTTATGCAAATTCAGTCATATTTGAAGTATTCTCACTATTTCTTTAGTTGGTCAGTTTTGTTTTCTTTTTAAAGAGGGACAGTGAAAGTGAAAGAATCAATTTGTATTTAGTTTTCCATGTGGCTTTCGTTGCTTCTACAATTCATTGTGTACATAGTGCTGGGGCTCAGACACATGTACTCACACATGCCAGACAAGTGCCATAACCGCTGAGCTACTGCTCCAGCCCCTAGTGGGCCAGTTTTAATGACAATAAGAATCTTTCACTGAAAAAGACCCTGAATGGATGTGGTTACTTTGGTTATGGATTTAGCACATTAGTGAAAATTGAGGCATGTAGGGAATATGTGGATTCAGTTAAGGAAGGAGGTTGGAAGAAGCTCTCACATATAGGAATAAATTAAATTTAAATTAGGTGGACCTAATTTGCTAGTTATTAACAGGGGAAAATTGTATTTGTAATTGGTTACAAGGGATTGAACTAAGGAAAGCTTTACTACTGGGCTACATCCCCAGTCTTTTTTTTTTTTTTTTTTTTTTAAGAGAGAAGGACAGTGAGAGAGAAAGAGAGACAGAGACAGAAAGAATTAATTTTTATTTAGTTTTTCACATGGCTTTCATTGCTCTGACACTTAGTTGTGTACGTTGGTGCTGGGGTTTGAACCTGTGTAATCGAGCATGCCAGGCAAGTGCTGTAACCGCCAAGCTATCGCTCCAGCCCCTCTTTTTCATTTTTGAACAGAGTCTTGCTAAGTTGCTGAGGCTGGTCTCAAACATGAGATCTTCCTGCCTAACCACCTGAGTCTCTGAGATTATGTGCTATATGTATTTATAATTCAGTGAATTTAATTAACTTGATTTTTTAAAATTGCCCTTTAATTACCTAAGACAAGTCAAAATTGGAAAATGGTGGAAGGATTTTTGGGGAATTAGCAATTGTGGGGGCAGAAAAATATCTTTCTCACCATCTTTGGGTTCGTTGGCTGAGGGCCCTATGACAAAGGACAAATTAACAAGAAAAACGAATGCAAATTTATTTAATGTAAACTTTATGTGATATGGGAGCCTTCATAAGGAAAAAAAAAGACCTGAAAAAGTTAAATCTATGCGCTTTCATGTTAGATTTGATAAAGAGTATACAGTTGTGAAGAAAAATGATAGAGGAAGAAAGGCATATCTAATTGGGAATAAATGGGAAAACTCAGCAAGACCTGTTTATTCAGATTCTTCTCTGTGTCCCTGTTTTTAGAGATAAGGATGTTCCTTCCCTCTGGATTGAAGGACACCTCTCACAGGAAGGTCTTATGACCTGCTTCAGAGGAGAAATGTCAGAATGACCTTTCTCCTCCTGTTTTCTCACATTCCTTTAGCTTGAAATATTCAGTGTGCTGTGGTACCCTATTTTGGGTTTCGTGTGTAATTTTAATTGGAATGCTTTATAAGATTATTACAAAGAGGTTGGGATGTGGCAGTGGGAGACAGGTTGAAGTGTTCACAGTTCAGAGAACATCAGTAGGTTATCTATTCAATTTAAGCTTCTTAAAGGCACAGGTACTATATTTCTCTTATTTTTGTCTTTCCTATAGGGCCCTGGGCTTGCATATAATAAGTACTCAAACAGTATGTTAAAAATTAGTTGGAAAAAGGTATGCAAAAGAGGCCAAAGACAATTTGCCAATTCAGATCCTCTGCCAAAGAAAGAAAGATTCCTCTTCCTCTTATCTATATCGTATATTTCTATATTCAGTATTAATAATTCATATTGTAATTACTATCAAAATTTGGAAGCATGTGTCATGTGACTTCATGGACAGTTCTATCCAAAATTTTATTTACCCAAATCTCCAGATTTTTAAAATTTGTATATGTTCACAAGATTCATAATAATTAGGTTTGTTATATTTTTTTCTGTTCTGTTTGCTTACTTTAAACATTTAAAACTTTTTATTTGAAGAATTTAAGCCACGTATAGAGCAGTGGTACAAATCTCCATGTATTCATTACCTAGCCCCAGTAAAATTCATGATTAAATCTGTCCCAATCACATCCATGTCTACTTTCCCATTCCTCCACTTATTTTCAAGCAAATTCAGACATCGTGTTTCATCTGTAAAAAGTTCAGAATACACAGCTAATACATAAGAACTCTCTTCTTTAACATAACCACAGTAGGATTATCATACCTTAAAATAATAATTCCTAATATCCATGAAAGATTCAAATTTTCAGTTCTGTTACATGTCACAATTTTAAAAGGTTGGCTGAATCAGGATTTGAATGATTGCAATTGGTTATTATATCTTTTAAGTCTGTTTTAATCTGTAGGTTTCCCTTTCATCTCTATTTCTCTACAAATGATTTATCTAACAATTTTTCATAGTTTGGACTTTTGCTGATTGTATCTCCATGGTGTATTGTTTTTGGTTTGTTCAAGTACCAGGGATCAAATTCATAGTCTTGCACGTGCTAACCAAGCACTCTCCTGAGTTGTATGGGTTGACATGCCTCTTTCACATCGTCTGTAAATAGTTGGATTTAGATGATCATGTACATTTCTATTTCTGTTATTTAACTTGGGAATCAAAACATTGTTTATGGTAGTGAGTCTATAACAAAGAATGCATTATGAATTCTAATCATCTGATTTGGAAAATAATTATTAATTTCATACAGTACATGGAAACTGACATAGTATTGCTCAAAATAAGGACAACTTTTAATCACAGAAATGCCCCAAGATGAGACTATATGTAGAAAAAGGAGTTTTCTTTCAAAATAGAGGATTTTTAACATGAGGTAAGGTGAACCATGAAGTTTATTTAATGGCTTATCCAATTCAATGGCTTATCTTTTTACCTAACATTTGTAAATTTTCCAGTTTTAGAACTAGAAATTTTTTATTTTATAAAGCAGTTTTATGGTTTTTAAAACATTTAATTGTGTTTTTACTAAATTGGACCTATGTAGTGTTTTTTCTTAAAACAATTTTCTTTACTTATTCAATAGAGATTTAAAAAAGAGGGAGAGAGAGAGAGAGAATCAATTTTTTATTTAGTTTTTCATGTGGCTTTCATTGCTGTGACACTTTGTTGTATATGTGGTGCTGGGGTTTGAATTTGCTGGGGTTTGAACTCATGCCCTGGTGCATGCCAGGGAAATGCTGTAACAGACAAGCCACTGCTCTAGGCCCTCAATAGAGATTTATTGAGTGATAACTATTTGCAAGGCATTAGGCTAAGCAATGGGGAATGCAGTCATGAATAAAATGAATTTAGTCCCTGTTTTCATGCACCTCATAGGTTAATATCTTGAAAAATTCCCCCCCCCCCCATAAATTCAGTACAAAATAATTTAAGGTGAGAAGTGAAGGGGAAAAAATATTTGGCTTATGTGAAGCCAAGAGATAGACTGATGTGAGGTTTAAATAAGTCTAAAGGACTTTATCACTTCATTTTTCCATTTTTTAAAAAATCAGCTTCATGTTCAGAAAGGCTTTCTCTATTTTATGGCTTTGGTAACTCCAGGCTCACATTCTACTAACTCTAAGTACAGCAGAAAGTACTTCTTTTCTTAGTAATTCCAGCTGAAGTCCCAACATTAAGTCTCATAAGCTGAGTCTGAGTTGAATGTATTTGGTTAAGGAAGAGGTAGGGAAGATAAGTCAACCTAATCTCAGTTACTTACTGAGATTAGTGGAAACAACAGTTCTTCAAAGGACTATCAAGGCATATTTACCAGAAAAGATATAATTTGATTCTGAGCAGACAATGTAGATATCCACAATAGTCGTTCTTTTGTTTAGCAGCCATATTGTATTAATTATTTATTGCTGTCTTAGTACTTCAGAACAGTGGCTTGAAACAGCAGCATTTATAATCTTTCAGTTTCTGTAAGTCAGGAATCTTGGCTTGCTTTAGCTAGCTCAAAAGTCTCTCAAAACTGCAATGAGGGTTTTAGGCTCAAGGAGGGAAAATTTGCTTTCAAACTCACTGACATGATTATTAGCGGGATTTAGTTCACCAGTATCTTTTGGACCAAGGGTTTTATTTTCTTATTTGTTGTTGACAGGAGACTTCCTTTAGTTCCTTATTTGTGTCCTTTCCCTAGGGCAGTTAGCAACTTGGCAGCTTATTTCATCAGAGCAAATAAATGTGAAGAGCCAGAGATGAAGCAAAACATTGAGTCGTGGTTTTTATAACCCAATATCAAAAATCATTACTTTTGCCATACTAGGTCCAACTCTCATACAAGTGGAGAGATTTACACAATGTTACACATACCAGGAGGTGAAGATTTTAGAGAACCAAGTTACTATATATACATACTCAATCATATGTGTATAATTCAAAAATGTACTACTTAACTAATGCAGCTATTCCATATATGGTTTAAAAACCAACCCATGTCACCTCCTAAAAAGAAGATAATCTAGACTAATCCAGTTCCATTTATTTCATCCAGCTCCAAATCTATGGTCTGGAAAACTGCAAATAAATATATATTTTAAGTTTTCTACTCATTACTTCTCATATTCTCAATTTACAATGATGAAGGGAGACTAGGGTGACTTCAATGAATCAGTTTGGAAAAGAGAAGGGAAGACAACACAGTGATGACAAATTTAAAAATTTTAAAATTCTGCACAGATATTTTTGATGTGAAATTCACCAGAGTTTTAAAACTATAATTGCAGTTACCAGAGTGTCTTTAGCTTTGCTATTATGGCTGGGATGTTTTATTCCAGTTGGGTTCTATTGAGCTAGATTCATGAAAAATGTCATTCCATCTAGAGAAGCTTCAGGCAATTATGGGTTATAAGGAATTAGTCTGTAATTTGAATAATGGAAGAGGCCTGTGCAATTGGAATTCAAATATCATATTTTCCTAAAGGCATATTACCAATTTGCAGAACGTGCAGTATTCAACAGAACAAATGACCTGGTTTCCTTAATAAATAAATTGTAAATTTAAGAACTATGTATAGTTTTGAAGGAGGAATTGTTTCAGAATTAGACAAATAATTTAACTAAATGTAATGCAATACTTTGTTTTCTATGCAAGCAGATCAACTATATCTCTAGAAAATAACTGGAGAAATGTGATCTGTGCTTTTAAAAGTCATTGAGAGACAACTGAATATATTGTGTTGCCTTAATGAAACTAGGATACAACTTTTCTTAAAATTTTTTCCATCATTGACATGATTCTAAAAGAAGATGGCATTTTAGAACTTTAAAAATGTCTGTGGGAGTTCAGACTTCTGGTGAAGATGGTGTCATATGCTCACTGAAAGAATGGTGCACTTTATTGTTCTAATTAAAAAATACCTGAGATCATTATTTCTTCTATAGCCTTCTCAAGTATGCTTTCTTCCATATGTCACCATCACTAGGTCTAAATGTGGGTTGGGTGTCTTATTTTTTGGCATTGATTCTAAAGCACTCTAATCTCTTCCCTAAAAAAACTTCACCTCCTTTGAAACATTTCTCATCAGAGTACTCCTCTCTTTATAGTCATTTCCCCCAATCCTTGAAGAATTAAGCAAACATACCATTGGCATCACTTTAAAAAAAAACTTTTATAAATATCTAAAAGATAAGAACTATTCTCATTTTAATATAACCATAGTGGCACTGCACATTTCCCCAGTGGTTTCCTAATGTCTTTCTACAGTAGCAGATCACATTTCCTCCAATTATTTTCTACATATATTTTTATAGTTGGTTTGTTTACATTAGAAACAATCCCACATTGCATTTAGTTCATTTGCCTCTTAAATCTTTTTAAGTCTGAAACATTTCCTCCTTCATATATATATTAACATATATATGAAATTTATAATTTATTTCTTTAAAAAACCAGGTCAGTTGTTCTGTTGAATGTTGCACATTCTGCATTTACCTGATTGCATTCTTATGTATGATTTCATTTAACATGTTTCATCTAGCTTTCTGTATTGCTTGTAGACTAGTTATTTGATTTAGAGCCTTGATAAGGTTTGAGTCTTGAGAAATATAAGGAATGCTTTGTAGGTGAAGCTTTGCATTTCTTATTACATCACACCAGGAGGCACATATGTCTGCATGTCTCTCTTCTAGTGATGTTAAGACTGATCAGTGTGTTCAGGTATTATAAGCATGATTTCATCTGTCATATAGCCATGTTGGGCATTTTATCTTGATTTTTTAGCAGTCATTGGATGATAGTTGTCTAGATTCATCTTTCACTGGGGGGTGCAATACGGTAATATTATATCATTTCTTTTGCATTTATCAGCTAAAATTCTTATATAAATCAATCATTTGATTACCATGAAGTGAGAAAAGCTGAATTATTTTCCTTTATTAGTTTTCCAGTAATGGGTTGATTTACTAGCATGCCCAGTTTCTTTTTAAATTCTTTTTTCTTTCTTTCTTTCTTTCTTTTTTTTTTTCCAGTACTGGGACCTAAACCCAGGGGTACTCTACCACTCAGCTGCAACTGCAGCCCTTTTTATTTTTCATTTAGAGACCGGGTAGCACTGAGTTGTCCAAACTGGCCTTGAACCTGTGATGCTCTTGCCTCAGACATCTGAGTTGCTGGAATTGCAGACATGCACCACTGTGCCTGGCAGTTAATTTCTTTTATGTTGTCATCATTATAACTTGTAGATGTTAACATTTTTGGTATGTTTCAGAGCATTGCAGTCATAATTCTTTTTAATGATCAAATTGTTACCTCTTTGGCCAGTTGGCTCCTATGTTCTTTTGACATGATTTCAGTAGCTTCCTTGCTTTCTGATATAACAAGATATTCCAGGCTTATTTTGTGGATTTCCTATCTGGACTTGGAATCAGCCATTTTTTTTTTCTAGGAAGCACTGTCTCCTATTAGAGGGAAGTGTTATTTAGAGACCATAGTTGGGTGTTACATGGGCTCATTTATATTTATTTCATTAATACTTTTAGACAAAATGTTTTTGTTTCTGATAGATAAAAATACATACGTGTGTACTCAGGTTCCTAATTTGTTTAATCTTAAAAAGTTTTACTCTTGGATTTTTACTTAGTTGTTTTCTCTAATAAAATTTTTGTTCCTAAGCACATTAATGGTTCTGTATGTATTCTAAAATGTAGTTTTAAAATAAAAATATCAGTTACTGAATACTATTTAGTATTTCTTTTTTTTTTAAGAGAGTGAGAGAGAGAAATAATTTTATTTTTTCATCTGGTTTTTGTTTTTCCTCCACTTAGTTGTGTATGTGGTACTAGGGACTGAACCTGGGTCTTTACACATATACTAGGTAAGCACTAAACCTTTGAGCCACTTCTCCAGCCCCTTGTTTTCTTCTTTTTTAAAAATAGAAACAAATCCATCTATCTTCATGTTGTTCCCCATCATAGATAAAAGATGCTGTGCTATACATACTGTTCTGTATCTTGCATTTTTACTTTATGTTCTGATGATCATTCCATAGAACTTCTTTATTGCAGGGGTTTTTTTTTTCGTTTGTTTGTTTGTTTTGTGTGTGTGTGTACTCACATGCATACATGTCAAGGATTGAATCCAGGGGCACTTAACTACTGAGCTACATTCCCAGCTTTTTTTATTTTTATTTTGAGACAGGATCTCGCTAAGTTGCTTAGGGCTTTACCTAGTTGCTGAGGCTGGCTTTAAACTTGCAATCCCTCTGCCTCAGCCTCCTAAGCTGTTAGGATTACAGGTGTGTGCCACCATGCCCAGCTCCTCATTGCATTTTACAGCTTTTTTTTTTTTTAAAGAGAGGGACAGTGGAAGGAAGAGAGAGAGAGAGTCAATTTTATTTAGTTTTTCATGTGGCTTTTGTTGCTCAGACACTTAAGTGTGTACGTGTTGCTAGGGTTTGAACCCGCATCCCTGCACATGAGAGGCAAGCGCTGTAATCTCTGAGCCACTGTTCCAGCCCCCGTTTTACAGCTTTATATTATTTGTGAATCTACTGTAGTTAATTTAATCTATTGATAGACATTTGGGTTGTCTTTTACTAATTACAAATAGTGATGTAGTAAATAGCCTATATATAAGTTATTTCATAGTTTTGCTTGTTTATCTAGGATTCTAGAAATGAGATTGCTGGGTCAAAGAATATATACTTTATTTTGCTATCTCTTGTCATGGTAATGGTGTATTGATGGAGATGGGAGTTGGGGAATAGATAATAAAAATGTAATATAGTTGTCTCAGTCTGTTCAGGCTTCTATAGTAAAATACCATAATCTGGGTAGTTTATAAACAACAACAAAAATGTTTTTCACAGTTATAGAGGTTGGGAAGTCCAAGATCAAGGTGCTAGCAAATGTGGTGTCTGATGAAGGCCCACTTTCTGATTTATAGTCATTGCCATTTTGTCTTCACTTGGAAATGACAAGGCTCTAGACCTCTTTTATAAGGGCATGAAGTACTTTGAAGAAGTACTTTTAAGAAGTTTTACTTATCCTTCTGTCTTTCTTTTCATAGCCTTTCATTCTTCATTAATTGCTGACATACTTTTTTTTAAAAAAAAAATAACATTTTGAGGAGAATTTAAAGAAATACTGACTTGTAGGTATAATTACATTGATTTTCTCTGGGTTTTTTTTTTTAACCTCTTATTATATAGTCTTACCCATTCTAATATTGACTAGCTATTTGGTAAGTTTAACTTGCCCAATATTTTTCTTGATTTATTGCACTTGTTCCATCAACTTAAAGGCTTTTAGGCAATATTACCAAGTGTTAAAATCCCTGCAAACTAATCTGTTATAAACTTTTACAACAGTTTTAACTATTTTAAGCAAATCTTATTAGTTGGTGCTTAGCCTTCTTATATATTATCTGTGTTTTTGCATATGGAAATACTTCTCCCACCCTGTGTAATTTGGTTTCTTCACTATGCAGTTGGTTTTTTTACTAATATCTCCCATTCCACTTTTGATTTTTAAAGCAATTATGTCTCCTTTTTTAGAACTTAATTTTAAAGTAAAATCTAACCTAAAAATATATAAGTTTTATAGTTTTGGGCAGAAATCATGTACTCTCTGACTTATCTATGTCATCCTCATGTAACTATATCTCAGTGTTGGAACATTTTTCACTTTATCACTCCATTGCTATAGCATTCAGTGTGACTTGCAGGTTAAAAATCCTATGAGACTTTTTCTACTGATTCCTAAGAGATTTTCTCTGTACTTTGTTGGTTGTTTTTATACCCAGGTATTTATCATCTTTTTCCTAGTCAAAATCGCCCCTTTTTTATGGGATTAGGTAATTAAGAGTACAATGAAATTTTTTATGCTTCAAAATCTTACTTACATCTAATTAAAATTTTGATGTGTTGTAATGTTGTTTGTTGGTATTTCATTTTTCCTTATTTAGGTTCGTAACGTTCTTAATGATGCAGTGGATTTACTGGAATTCCGTGATAGAGTCATTAAAGCATCTTTGAACTATGCACACTTAGTTGTTTCAACGTCTCTTCAATGTTATGTGTTCTCGTAAGCATCTTGCATTTCTTAAAAATCCAGAGTTTTGTCCATGATAAGAAATTTTTATTCAAGTTTTCACATCAGTATGGTTTGATTTAAACTTAACTTTTCTTAAAACCTCACCATTCCTGAACTTTAATTAGCTGAGGCCAGGAAGTAAGAAAAGTGAGCTATGAGCAGTGAAAATAGATGTGATAAAGCTTGTGCATCAAAGGTTAATAATCATTTTTATATTAGGAAGTACCTTCCCTGAGATAGTGTTTACTTATAGTTCTAAGGAATTTGATATATTTGTTTTCAAAACCTGCAGCTTAGAAGTACTTGATGAATGATAGGAAAAGGAATCATCCATTTACAGTAAGAGGTAATAACTACTATATTCATAACAGACTGAAAGTTATTTAATAAGAACATAAGGTAAAGGCTTAATATCGTATCTCAGGATAATCATGAATATTTGCATTGATGACCCAGAGTTGTCCAAAAATGATGGATGAAAAAAATCTATCCAGTATATTCTGTATTTGTAAAGCAGGGAATGATTTTATAAACACATCCAAGAAATTTTCACCTAAAAATTAAAAGAGCAAATTTGCTCTTCAGCATGCACTGATAAACATGTAATTGGCTTTCTGGAAACAAACTTGATTTGCAGCATTTGATGGTTTTTATTATGCAGATACTACTACCATGACTAATTTTAAGTTACCAGTGTGATTTCATGGAGAGTGATATTGAGAGGAGATGTAGAACAGCTAACCATTATGTATGTAGATACAACAGATATAAATAATTTCAAGTGCATAGATACTAGTTAAAGAAAATAAAATAACATAGAAGCACTAAGCTTTGAGTATGTATTACTCTTATTTTTAACATAATTTGCTTACTAGTAAGTATATAAAATTTCATTTTACATCACAGCTTTATTTAATAGTTGACCTAAAGAATTCTTGAAAATTTAACAACTGGTATAAGCTGACTATAGTTTGCCACTGGTTGATCCAGGAAGCTCATGTAACCATTGTATTATTTTCAAGGCTTGGGAATACTTAAGGATTTTTTTAAAATTTTTGTGCTTGTTTTTATAAAGTGATTATAGTTTGCTCGTTGAGTATAAAATTGAGGATAAAGACTACATGTGTTTTATTCACTAGTATTGACTTAGTGGTAGGACTTAATAAATATTTTGAATGAATAAATGAATTGAAATATGTAATGTATAGTGTTGTCTTGGTATCCGAAAGCCCAATAATACACAAAACAAAGGTATTAATTAACAACTGCTATATTTTTAGAAATATATATATACATAGTATATTTAGAAATATACATAGTGGGAACACTCACTATGTATAAATCTGTTGATTATCAAAATCTGCAGCTCAGGAAAATAACCAAGTCTGGAATAATGAAATAGGAAAAACAGAGAAGAGTGAATAAAGAAATTAGCAGTTTAATTTTATGTGAATTTTTCTTATTAAATGATAGGGAATAACAGTAATCCTTTGAGAAAAGTAAAAAATGATACAAAATTAAAACTGTTGAGATATGGGAAAGGGATTATAGAAAAGAGAAAAATATTACAATCAATACAGTTATTTGAATTATTAATTTTTATTAGGTTGAGAAGAATAAAGATCTCTTCAGTTTGAGTTTTTTTGTTTTGTTTGAAGAAAACTAGGGTTCTCTACTTGCCCAAAATGAGGGATTTATTATACTAGTTATATTAGAAAGAACATAAAATTTGAATCTGTGGGATTGGTATCATATAATATCTTACTTTCATTAGAGAAGTTGCTTTTTAAAATAACCAAAATGTGGGCTAGGGATGTAGCTCAGTGGTGGAACATTTGCCTAGTATTTGTAAGGCCTTGGGTTGGATCTCTAGTAGCACCCTCTTACCCCCCAAAATAGAGAAATACTTAAAGTTTAGCAGCTTCGATTTGTTTATTGTCATTTTAAATTTCTTATATTTGCTAATATGTGGCAAAACATAAGGTTGCTTTTCTTCTTTCCTGTTTAACCTTGTCTGCTCTCTGTTTGTCAGAATACTTATTGTTACAAAATATTTATTAAAATGAAGTACCAGGGAGCAGTAGTAGAAATGAGGAGGTCTCAGGACCTATCATTACCAAAACATTTTTCATTAAATTAAAAAACCTACTATACTAGTATTTTAAGTAATAATAGCTATCATTTATTGAGTAATTCTTATCTTTTAATGTTTAATGTTAGTATTATTCCCATTTAATAAGTGCTAAAGACAGTGATTAAGTAACTTGACTTAGGATTCCTTAATTCATGTATTGTAATATCTGCAGTATTTATTGAGTGCCTGCTATATCTGGGAGAGTCTCCTTTCTAGTTGAGGATATAGACACAAGAGTTAATAATTTCAGAACAATGTGCCAGGTACTTTAATAGATGTATAAGTACAGTTGCTGTGAAACTAAAGTCACTATTTAAAATGACTACCTATCTACTTATTGAAGAGTAGTTAGTATTTTAAATGTTAATAAATGTTCATTTTATTTGTCTTTTAGTACAAAGAACTGGAATACACCACTTATATTTGACCTCAAAGAAGGAACTGTTAGTTTAATTCTGCAGGCAGAAAGGTAATTTGTTTATTATGTTTAACTATTTGATTTAGTGTTAAAATATTTCATGTAGGGGTTGGGGATTTAGCTCAGTGGCAGAGCGCTTGCCTGGCACGTGCAAGGCCCCGAGTTCGGTCCTCAGCCCTGAAAAAAAAAAAATTCATGTAGGAATCAAGCATTCTTTAGAGAATCCCTTTTATATAACATTACAGTACCTTTTTGGAATCAATTTGTTTCTATTATAGGTTTCAAAATTAAAAATAATAAAAAGTTTTTACAAAAGTGGTACTGAAACTATTTAGTCTCAGAATTTCTTTACATTCTTAAAACATGATTGAGAGTTATTTGTAGGTTTTATATACATGTTAAATATGTGTATTTGTTTACATATTTATATATGTTAAATATATATTTACTATATTAAAACTGAACAACAGAGAAGGAGGGATGATGGGGAAGGTAAGGAAATATGGAATGAATTTAATAAAATCATGTTTTATACATATATAAATATGCCAAAGGGAATTTCACCTTTATGTATATGTAGAAAGTACCAATCAAAAATAAATAAATAAAAGAATGAAAAGAAAATTTGTAGAGGAAGGAAAATAGGGAGAGGAAGGGAGGGAAGAAAAGTGGTGGAAATGGGGATTGAAATCAAATTCCTTGAATGTTTGATTTTGTCAAAATGAACCTAACTACTATGTCTAACTATGTGACTATAATGCTCTAATAAAAAAAGGAAAAATAAAACTGAGAAAATTTAAAAGTATTGATTTATTTTAAATGTTAAGAATAAATTCATTACAAGTGAACATCAAAGTAATGACATAAAAATGGGAGCAAATCAGGTTAAGTAACTATGAAATAGTCTAAATTTCATGGTTCCTCTATTTCCTATTCTTTGTTTCCTCTCTCTCTCTCTTTAACTTCTTTCTCTTTTTTTCATTTTTAATCTCTCCTTCCTTCTTTCCTTTCCTTTCCTTTTCTTTCTTTTCTCTTTCTCTCTCTGTGTCTTTCCCTCCTCCCCTCCTGCTTAGGATTTAACCCAGGACTTTGCTCATGCTAAGCACACACACTGCCTCTGAGCTACATGCACCCTTAGTTTTGTTTTAAAGTATTGGTTGAAATTCATTAATTTCACGAGCCACTGTTGGCTGTGACCTGAAGTTTGAATAATAGTATTCTCTACCAAGACTTGGAGTGTAAAAGACAGAAACTGAGACCAATTAACTAGAGTATATCAGGAATAGCTGTTGCTCCAGGAACCTGTTTCTTTCTGTGACAACTATCAGTCTATCAAGATAGTACGATGATACCCCACTGAAACAAAAAATTAGCTTAGGAAAGCTACTCAATAAAACCTGGACTAAAGTATGAAGTATAATTGATGTTTACCTAGAATACTTTACACATGAAACCATGCACTATATTCCTTTATGCATTACCTAGGCTGCTCTTAGTAGCATTTACTATCAGGTTTTCTAATCCTCAGCTTTGTATAAACAGCAAACTAGAGGAATGGTACTGATGAGCTGTTGCACAATAACAGGAAGAAAAGTCACTGCCTGGCAAGGGAGTATAGAGAAAACTAAAATTACAGAACTGTGGAGCTGAGAGTGTCATTATTCTCAGCACTAACAAACTCTCATGAGTATCAAAGCTATCATTTTGTTACTGAAAAGGTTAATCATCATACTGGTGATATTGAATGATCAAGAAAATGTTATGTTAAATTTTATATGTTTAATGAAATTGAAATATATTATTCATTTATTTAGTTATATCATAAATTTTTTTAAAAAGTTATTTTTGCCATACCTTTTAAGGTAAGATGTCAGCTGTCTAAAAAAATTTAAAAAAAAAACAACAAAACTATTTCTGAAATGGTTTTTAATTCAACAAATAAATAAATTATTTTAGGGAGAGAGAATCAATTTTATTTATTTTTCCAACTGGACTTTGTTTCTCCAACACTTAGTTGTATATGTGGTGCTGGGGTTTGAACCCAGGTCCTTACGCATGCCAGGCAAGTACTCCAACCACTAAGCTCCAGCCCCAAAATAAATTTATTCACACAGTATAAATTAATTTATTTGATGTGTTCTTTGTAAAAGCATATGTTAAAGGCATAAATAAGTAAAGAATATTTTTGTTACTGCCTAGTGCAGGTCTTATTTATATAGTTAGAGATGTTAATCTATTGAAACAGGATGTTTTCTTACAAGGAAGTTAAATGCTAGTGTCTTATTTAGAAGAGAAAAGTTTTCAGTGATGAAACAAAGAATATATAGTAATATGAGTAACTTTGTCAAGTCAACAAACATTTTCATACACTAATATGTATGGCCATACACTGATGTGTAAGGACCAAATGCTTCAATTAAATAAGTTCCCTTTAAATCCTTAAGTATTATTTAAGTTTGTATATTTGGTATTCACTAGATACTTAGCCTTCATTGGTTTTGGTGTTGTTTTATTTCCTTTTTGTTTCCATAATAAGAAAGGACAATTAGTAATTTTTGAATCATCAGCTCATTCTGAATCAAGGATATTGAGATCCTGAACATAAGATTTTTTTTTTTTTTTTTTTTTTTAAGAGAGAAGGACAGTGAGAGAGAGACAGAGAGAATCAATTTTTATTGAGTTTTTCACAAGGCTTTCATTGTTCCGACACTTAGCTGTGTATGTGGGTTGCTGGTGTTTGAACCCATGTACTTGCGCATGCCGGGCAAGCGCCGTAACCACCGAGCCACAGCTCCAGCCCCTGAACATAAGATTTTTAAAATAATATCTTCAGCATAAAAGAAACAGATTCACTGATTTAGTTTTATGTGCATAAATCAATAACCTTTCAAAAGGCAGTTTAACACTTACTGCATTTTATTTTTATTTTTTAAAGAGAGAGAGGGACAGTGAGAGAGAGAGAAAGAATCAGTTTTATTTTGTCTTTCATATGACCCTTGTTGCTCTGACACTTCATTGTGTACGTGGTGCTGGGGTTCAAACTCATGTCCCTCTTACTGCATTTTAAAAAAGTATATATTCAGGGGCTGAAGCAGTGGCTCAGCGATTATGGCATTTGCCTGGCTTGTGCAAGAACGAGGGTTCGAACCCCAGCACCACATGCACAACGAAGGCCACATGAAAAACTAAATAAAATTGATTTTTTCTCACTGTCTCTCTCTCTCTCTCTCTCTCTTTCTCTTTTGATAGAGAGAGAGACAGAATCAATTTTTATTGAATTTTCACATGGTTTTCATTGCTCTGACACTTAGTTGTGTACGTGGGTGCTGGGGTTTGAAACTGGGTACTTGCACATGCCAGGCAAGCGCTGCAACCACTGAGCCAGTGCTCCAGCCCCCCTCTCTCTCTTAAATAAACAAAGTACATCTGCTTTGGTCCAGTAATTATACATCTACAAGCTTTACTAAGGAAATAATATACAGAGATGTATGCGCATTATAGACACTCTTTAAAATAGTGAACAATTTGAAGTTAATAGCCATCACAAGTGAATTAATTAAAAATTATGAAAATATGTCCATACTTTGCCATAGTTATTTCTATAGAGGTAAGGTAACAAGAAGTCTTCTGTTTTCTCTATTATTTAAATAATTTCTTACAATATTTATATTTTTTCAAAAGAAAAATATAGTAGCCATCAAATAGTTATGTGAGCCAATAAAAAATTACAGAGCCCTATGCCTTGAATATAGCTGTCAACATAGCAAATGAATCTGAAGTCTTACTGGAAAAACTGTGTAAGTTTTTAGATATGAATTCATACTGTTGGTCAACAGATGGTTTTCAAGTCAGAAGCATCTTTTTCTATTATTATTTTTTATTTTTTGTAGTTCTAGGGATCAAACCTAAGACCTTGTACATGCTAGGCAAGTCCTCTTCTGCTGAGCTATATCTTCAGCCCCAAAGCATCTTACATTTTTAACAAATTCTGGCACTGATACTAATTTTTGAATCATTTTAAATGTTTTATTCTTTGATCAGTGTTTAATTATATTTAACATAATCTTTAATTATGAAATATGTGTTAAAACAGTTTCATGCCAGACATGGTAGCACATGCTTGTAATCCCAGTGCCTTGGGAAACTGAGGATCACAGGTTCTAAGTCAGCCTCAACAACTTAGCAAGGCACTAAGCAACTTAATGAGATCCTGTCTCAAAATAAATGATAATAATAATAAAAAGGGCTGGGGGTTTTGGCTCAGTGGTTTAGTGTCTTTTGGTTCAATCCTTGTTGCCAATAAATAAATAAAAAGTTTCATGAAACACATAGCACCTGTCATTTAAATCATTGAATTATAAATTATATAAGACTTTTTGATCACAGTTGCATAGAGATTTTTCTTTAGGAGAGGAAATGAATTAAGAGTATAATGTAAAAGAAGTCATAATTTTAGGGTAGTAATTACTAACATTTTTATTTTTCTTCCCGTGCCTCCATCAAAAAATTAAAAACCCAGAAAGCAAAGCAATCAGTGTTGGCTTTCAGTTGTTTGAAATATTTCCTTTTTATATAGCTGTGTACATTTAAAAATTTTAAACAGCTGTTTATTATTCACTGTAGGGGTACACTGTTCCTGGAAGTAGTGCAATATCAGGTCAGTGTGTAGAGTGGATGGAACAAGCTCCTATTCCAACTTCCTGCTCCAAAAATCCATTTACTATATTGTCCTCAGATAGATATTAAACGATAAGAACAGATACTGTATTTGGTCTTAGCCAAAAGGCTGAGAAGCAATAGGAGTTAAATTTTTGCATAGGTTCTTAACCACTGATCCCAGACATCTTTTTTGTTTTGTTTTGGGACAGGGTCTTGTGAAGTTGCTTAGGGCCTCACTAAGTTGCTGAAGCTAACTTTAAACTTGCGATCCTCCTGCATCAGCTTCCCAGGCTGCTGGGATTATAGGTGTATGCCACCATGCCTACCTAGGATAAATTATTCTTTAATATAAAAGGAAAATATACTATCTTCCTATTTGAGAATATATTTTTCTTCTTTATTTTTTAGACACTTTCTTCTTGTAGATGGTGGTGGTATCTATTTATATTCCTATGAAGGGCGCTTCATTTCTTCTCCAAAGTTTCCTGGAATGAGAACAGATATTCTGAATGCACAGACTGTGTCTCTGAGTAATGATACTATAGCAATCAAAGACAAGGCTGATGAAAAAAGTAAGTATATTTTTATAATTTTCCACATTCAGTTTCCATAAAATTTTCATGAATTACCATTTATTCACTCTTCTGTTAATGTTAACTTTATATGACAGAGTTATAAGCTTCCTAATTTATTCCAAATTTGAATTAAATAGGAACTAATGATGTTATACTGTACCCAATTGACAGGACAAATGGATATTGTAACAACATCTTTAAACAACATTTTTAAATTTTTCTGTTTTAATATTCCTGTTTTCTTCATTTGGTAACATAGTAAATATTCTACTTCACTCTACCTTTTATTTGTTTACGTGCTTTTAAAATTATATTAATGAAGCCAGGCACTGTTGGCCCAAGCCTGTAATCACAGTTACTGTGGAGGCCGAGGCAGGAGGATTGACGGTAGAAGCCAGCCTCAGCAATTTAATTTAGCAAGATCCTATCTCAGAAAAAATAAAAAAATAAAAAAATAAATAGGTCTGGAGTGTTGCTCAATGGTAGCATCCCCGGGTTCTCCCCAGGAACAAAAAATTGAAAAATTTAAGTTAAAGCAGTGGAAGAAAGGGATGAATAACTGAAGTTTTCTATTTAAAAATCTAGGCCAGATTAATATTTATAAATAAATAACTATATCAGGAGATTCAGATTTTCATAGTACAGTGAAACCATTTTTATTAAGGCATTACTGTATTATAGATTCAATTTTCTGGCAGATATTATTGAGTACTTAACTATATGCCAAATACTTTGCTAGAGTTTGAAGATACAAGGGTGAATAAGACAGACAATCTAGAAAATAAATGAATAAACATATAATAAATTTTCCACTAATGATACATGCTGTAAAGAAAACTAGTAGGATGATTGAGTGTAGAGTTATGGAAATGAAGCAGGGAATGACTATAGGAAGGATTCTGAAATGTGAATGATTGGCATGTTAAAAGGAATTGCCAGAAGGCTATGTAATTGGGTCAACATGAATTAGGTAGGGGATAGCAAGTGAGGAGGACAGAGAGATAAGCCAGAGCTAGATCATGTAAAGGCTGGGCCATAGTAAGGATGTAAGCATTTGGGAAACAGAGGAGGCAAGCCTTTTATCTGGTAGGTTTTTATCCTAGGTAAGTGAGATGGAAGACAGAAAACGAAGAAGTTTGGAAGGAGTCTTTAAATTAAGAGTTCTGTTTTTGTCATAGTATATTTAAATGCTTCTGAGACATCCAAGCAGAAATGGAGAGTAAACAACAGGATAAACAAGTACAGAGCTCAGGAGAGACATAAATTTAGGAGTCATTGGAGTACTACTAGTATTTAAAGCCTTGGCATAGAATGAAATCACCTGGGAAGGAAGTATAGATAGAGAAAAGGACCAAAAATATTGACTGAACAGGTCAATATTTAAAGATAACTAAGAGGAAGATGAGTCAGTAAGATAAGAGGAAAACAAGGAGAGTGAATAATCCCTAAACTCTAATATAAAAATTTTAAATAATTCTTTTTGATATGTATGTTGAAACATTGTCTATTACTGTGACACATTACTAAAAAATATAACTTGAGTGGTTTTGTTCATGCCATGGATGATGCAATTTGGGAGATAGAAAATTATCCCACATTAAAATTTTTGGAACTTTCGGATAGCATCACCTCTCATACTGATAGGAAACACGACTCTTCTAAATAGAGTAATTCTAGGTCTTTAGATTTTCTTTAAAAGAGGACATATGGTAGTTGATTTGTCTTTAAAAGACTTCCTTTCTGGCTTAATAAGAGGAAAAGAGAATGAAATAAAATGATATCCAGATATCAGAAAGAATTGAGAAGATTGTATAATTACTACTAATAGTTTGAAAGTCAGATTTTTACTTAGTACAGTTAAAATGGCACATTTTTCAGTACCACTGTGAGTTTTCTATACTTTTCTTATTCAACAACACATATTTTAGATAGACGCTTTAATAAAATGTGTGTATTTCCAACTGAATATACCTTATTTTTAGTTTTTCTATAATTCACATACAAAACATGTTGCACTACTACTCTTATTTTTATTTTTTTGGCAGTACTGAGGATCAAACCCAGTGCCTCATCCGTGCTAGGCAAGGACTCTAGCATGACCTACATCCTAAGTTCTTTGTAGTTTAAATTTTATTTTGATATAGAGTCTTGCTAAATTGCTGAATCTTGCCTCTAAACTACAATTCTCCTGCATCAACCTCCTGAGTTGCTAGAATTAACAGGTGTGCCATTGTGCCCAGCTAATATTTCATTAGTCTTTAATCTTTTGATAACTCATAGAATTTTATAGCTAGAAGGAATTATGAATACTTCCATAAATATATATGTATATGCTAATAAATTATTTGTATAAATTTTGATTGTTAAGCAACATAGTTATGCGATTCTATTTTGCTGTGAACAGGAAACCATAAACACTAAAATGAAGTTTTTGTAGAACATACACAAAATGAGAGGGGAAATACTTTCCATTTGGGCTAAGTGTTTACTTGTTTATAACAGTATATTCTAACAATAGTAAACATAATTGAAGTACCTGGCATCTGTAGGAGGGAGCCACGTACATGTGACATCATTAAATTTGGAAACTCCTTTGTAGGAGCATGACATTCTACATTATGGTAAATGCTCAATAAATAGATGTTAAATGGACTAGAACTACTGCTTTTACCTTCCTTCTTTCCCCCATCTACCTTGCCATAGATATGCTTTGATATTAGTGTGGGTGATTATTAGAAGCATATATTTGGGTGTACGGGAGTAGAAGTTAAGAAGCAGTTATTTATGTCTGGTAGTAACTCTCAGCTCCCAGTTCCTTCTTTCAGTTTCTGTTACATGTGAACACTGAAACGCAGGTCCAGCCTTCCATAGATCAGACCTACTTAAAGTTGAGGAAAAAAGTAGATGAGTCATCCACATATGCCTAGCTCTTTATAATATGTGCAGTTAGAAAAAGAATGGAAGGCTTTTTTTTTAAGTTATTAATTTGCATAGCTATAAAAATAATTGGTTTTAGCTATGCCCAAAGTAATTTTTGAAATGGAAGCCAAATTTTTCTAATTTTTGGATATATGTTTAATTAAAAAGTCTGCTATAGTATTTACCTTTTTAAAAATATTTTTTAAAACTGAGTAATTTTGCAATCATAAATGCATATAAAGTAACAATGTGATATGCATTTGATCTTAAACCACAGTTACCCCCACATTGCCCACACCTCAGTATCTTGATTTTTCTATATGCCTCTAACAAATATAATTGATATATATATGTATAAAATTGTTAATTTTCAAGAATTAAATGATTGCATACATATATTGGACTTTTCAGGGGGTAAAAATTATGCTACTTTGGTGATTTTCTCCCTACATCCCTCCCTCTCCCATCTTCCTGCCTCTCCTTCCCCCACTCCTCCCCTACATGTCTATGGTTACCCTAGATTGTGTGTCTGTATATGCCCTTGGTGGGTCCAATACATAATAAGTCTGATTACCTTTCACTCAAGCCTGGATTTAGCTGCAGCCTTCACAAATAAGTAAAAATATTTGACCCTTGACTCTTCTGGGTTTGGCTAATTTCACTCAGCATGATTTCATTGCCATCCATTTACCTTCAAAGGCCATAATATCTTTGTTTCTAATTGATGAGTAGAATTCCATTGACCAATTCCTTAGCTGAGCAAAAGCTTTTTAATTTAACGGCATCCCACTCATTAATTCTTCACTTTAATTCTTTTGCTTTAGGAGTCTTTTTGAGGAAGTTGTTGCCAACTCCCATATGCTGGAGTGCTGCTCTAATTTTCCTTCTAGCAGGTGTATGGTTGCTGGTTTAATTCCTAATTCCTTGATCCATTTCAATTTGATTTTTGTGCAAGATGAGAGAAAAGGATCTAATTTCAACTTCCTACACATGGTGGTCCAGTTTGTTCAGCACTATTTATTAAATAAGCTGTCCCTCCTCCATGTTACATTTTGACCCCCTTTGTCAAAGATCAGATATTTAAAGATTTGGGGCTTTGTCTCAGTTTTCTATCCTATTCCATTGGTCTTCCTTCCTATTTTGATTATCAGTACCATGCTGGTTTTGTTGTTTTGTTTTTTAACTACAGCTCTATAGCATAGTTTTAGGTCTGGTACTGCAAATCTATCTGTTTCCTCTTTCTTGCTTAGTAATGTTTTGGCTATTCTGGGTTACTTATTGTTCCAAATGGATTTGAGAATTGCTTTTTCTATATCTGTAGGAATGACATTTGTATCTTGATGA
>PVKS010030232.1:0-24615 GCA_004027875.1 Aplodontia rufa | reverse complement strand
CTGCTGATCTCTCCGCCATCGCTACTGCTGCTTCCATGCTTCTGCTTCAGGACAGGGCGGGTTGCTGCTTCTCTGGCTGCTTGCTTCTTGGGCCGCTTTCTCTACCTGACTAGCTGCTACTCTATTTATCCATTACAATAGCCAATAGGGGTATAGTGAAACACGTTTATCCAATTGTACCAATGAGTGACCAAATAGCCTAGTCCTGCAGTCAGGCATTACGTCACTAAGGAAGATACAAGCCAGCTGGGTCAGAGTTGTTTACCACCAATTCTTTTACAAGCCAGCTGGACCTCATGTTGGGGGGATCCCCAACAATGGAGGACTTCCCTGACCAGTGCCATCCACGCCCAATGAGCTCCCCTCGTGATCTGACATTACAGCACGGCAGAACACTTATCCCCTTGAAACTGAACAGCTACTCGTACATTCTGCAGTTTGACACCACTCTCTTCTACTGTGCTATACATTCAAAGTCTGACACCATCACGGTTTTATCAATTCTGTTAATCATGCCCAGTACAGGGCTTGGTAGGGGACACTGACCCAAGAGCTATTTCCATTTAAAACTGTGGTCTCTGTAAAAGTACTCTCTGAAACATACTGCTGCCACTGCCGGGCTCCGAGGAAACATGCTCACCTGAAGCCATCCTTTATACCTGGGTTATGACAAGGTAGGAGGTTCCTGAACCCGGACATCAAAAACAATCTGAAACGTTCACTAACTTTTAACCGAAATTTCCATCATCTTCCATTGCGAAGTTAGATCACCAAAGCTTTTTCTTTTTTTGGTACTGGAGATTGAAGCCAGGGGCACTTCACCACGGAGCTACTCGATCGGCCCTTTCAATTTTTTTTTTTTTTTTTGAGACAGGGTCTCAATATGTGGCCCAAGCTGGCCTTGAACTTGCAATCTTCTTGCCTTCATCTCCTGAGCAGCTGGGATTATAGGCGTAAACCACCACACCTACCACAAAACACACTATTAATATTTCCTCAGACCGTATCACCAACAAAAGGCATACCCATTTTCACACCACCTTACGCTGTAGCAGATACTTGGAAGCAGCCAGCTCATCCCCATTTCAGAAGACGACAGCAGGCAGGGCTGACAGAGCTCGGTACTGAGATACACGAACAAAGCACAAATATTTTGTCAGACTTTAAGCATTTTGGTAACTGCATGTCAATATAATTGGTTTCCTTTGTAGCACATGTATTTTATTTGGTGCATTTGAAAAATACTTGGCTTCATTAAACTGCTAAAAAGAGGCTGTAGCGGTGGCTCAGCGGTTTCAGCGCTTGCCTGGCAAGCACGAGGACCCAGGTTCAAACCCCAGCACCACGTACACAACGAAGCGTCAGAGAAACAAAGGCCATGTGAAAAATTTAAGTTGTTTCTCTCTCACTGTCCCTCTAATAAAAAAACCTGCTAAAGAGGTCTACAGGAAAAAGAGGCTGGCGGGGATAAAGAATAAACCACCACCACCACCTCCCCAGCTGCCTGTAATCCCAGCAACTCGGGAGGTTGAGCACTGCTAATTCAAAACCATCCTCAGCTAAATAGCAAGGCCCTCAGCAACTTAGCAAGATCCTATATCAAAATAAAATATATACACTGTGGGGATGTGGCTCAGTGCTTAAGCGCCCCCAGGTTCATTCAAACCCTGGTACCAAAAAAATAAGCAAATAAAGAATAAAAACCCCTAGAGGCCAAGCATGGTGGCACATATCTATAATCCCAGTGAGTCAGGAAGCTGAGGCAGGAAGATCACAAATTCAACGCCAGCCTTAGCAATTTGTCGAGGCCCTGAGCAACTTAGTAAGACCCTGTCTCAAAATAAAATATAAAAAAGGGCTGGGGATGTTGCTCAGTGGTTGAGTGCCCCTGGGTTCAATCCTAGCACCAAAAAAAAAAAAAAACTAATCTACATCACTCTCATGAGATTACAAACACCTGGTGCACTAAGAAACACATTTTGTTTTCAAAGGACTAAACAGGAGATAGGGATTTAGGATAAAGAGAAATACTTATCTTGGGGGAAACACCCTCAAGCCATTGAGATGCGGAAGGCACAGTTGTAAAACTTGAGCAATACTCCTAAGGCCTGCCTGGTGCCTTTGGCCTGTGTCCCCTGCTCTTGTAACCTGAGGAAATACACAGGGGCAGGAGACCTGGCGTGAAAATGTGCAACTCCATCCTGGACCCACCTCCAGCCCGGCCCTTCTATAAATATTAGACTCCCAACCCAAGTGGCTGCTGCTTCTACCTCTTGAGACAGCCCACCTTCTCCCTCGAATGTGTATCTGCCATCCTCAATAAACCTCTATCTATGCCTCGTCTTTTCCATCACGTATGTCAAGGACCCCAGTGGTCCTGAGTTGAGGTCCCATCTCCTTGGGGAACTCCTCAGATGTTTCTCTGGAGACATCTCTTCACCGGTGAAAAACACATTTTTGTACTCATTGTGGAAAGGAATAAAAAGTTCTAAAAGATAATTCAAAATAAATAGAATAAATTACAAAGCTATTTTTACAATAAATAACATTATTTATATCATTGGATTTAATATACTATAAAAAAATTTCTCAAGGGACATTAACAAGGTTAACCGTGACCAAACCGGTCAGCTATTAGGAGAACCCTAAGAAAAGCTGGATATGATGAAAGCCCACTCACTTTTTTCTGAAGACTCATCCCTAAACATTAAGGCTCCAAGTCTGTAAAACAAGAATAACAGACTGTGCTACAAAACTTTCTATTCCTGTTTCCACTGCATCTTATTTCCAGCCCACAAAATGGAGACTGGCCCCATCCATTTCTCTACCAACTCTGAACACCTGCACTTCCCACTGAGAGGAGTCAACAGGAATCTGTGAGCTGTTTTAATCAGCCAACCATTAATACTCAGGACGCTCCAATGAAAGAGAGCTTTGCCCAGACGGGAGAGGCCACACCTGGATGGAGTTGGAAGGCCAGTGGGCAGGGTCCTGGGGCTGGGATAGCAGAAGAGAGGTTCAGAGAAGGCCCAGAATCAAACTAGGGCAGGCAATGGCCCGGGCTGCACTATTAGGACTGCTCTCCAGTCAACGGTGCTGTGCTGTACTTCTCTAACAACTTAAGACCGGATTTGGCCAGGTCCTCTCAGCAGCTCCAGTTCCGTTTAACAACTTTCTCACTCTCCAGCCGAAAGGAAAAGAACAGGAAGGAAATGATCCTTGCATCCTTCCTCCTCCTGTTCCTCCCATTTCCTCTCTCCCTCACCATCTCCCCGTTTTACTGCCGCTTCTGTTTAGACTCCAAACCCCAAGGTCAGCTTGGTCAGCCTGTTTTAATCCACAGGTGTGTGTCACTATTCTTCCAAAATATGAACAAACCCCCTCCACTTCACACTACAGACAGGTCCCTAAATTCCTGAGGATTTCACACACCATCCCATTCCTATCAGAATACCTGCTGCAAAGCATCCCTTTGCAAGGACACCTATCCACGGCCAGATGACATCTGAAGGAGAATGGACAAGAAGTGTCCTTGAGGTCCAGGTAGCCCAGAGACACAGAAAGAACACCGAGTCTGGGAACCCTGTCACGTAAGTGCAACAGTGCAGTCTTGAAAAAATAATCAACTCCCTCTGTCTGGTCCCAGCCAGCAGGAACCGGACGGCTCTCATTGACTGGGAACGAAGTAGACCCACTGGCCCTGAGTTCTCCAAGAGCTTTATTTCTCCCTCTCTCTCACTAGAGGCCTCCAAGCGCTTCCTTCTCTGCCTTCTCTCTTTTAGAGGCAAGGCCTTTACATACATCTCCTCTCACTAGAGGCTTTTACATCTCCTTCCTCTTCACTAGAGGAAGGCTTTTACATATAGTCAAGGCTATTCACATTTTCTCTCTTTAGAGTCCCTGTTTCTACTGCTGCACTAGAGTCCCTATTTCTACCACCGAGGCTTTTCTTCCTCTCTTACTGCGTGCATACTAGGTTTTCTTCTTCTGCTTCTGCCGCTACTTCTCTGTCTCGTTTCTGCCGCCTGCATGGGAAGGTCTCCTCTCACCAGCATCGCCATCAATCTCTCCCTCTCCGTTCGCCCGGTATTTATCTGTTACAGCAACCAATAGGGGCACAGTGCAAACACATTCAACCAATTGTAGCAAATGAGGACCAAATAGCTTAGTCCTGCGGTCAGGCAGTTTGCTAATTACAAGCCAGCTGGGCCCCTTAGAGTTGTTTACCACCAATTCTTTTACAAGCCAGCTGGGCCCTTTACAGAGTTGTTCACCACTAATTCTTTTCTCTGACATCATGTTGAGCTTAGTAGACAACACCCTCCTCCACCAAGCCTCCTCCATGATAAAGCAAAGGGCCTGGACTGGCTGACCCCTTCAAGCATCTTCCACGCTTAAAACGCTGTGAGGGTCTGTGATGACGCAACACAGTCATGGGTGACAGCGAAGAGCAGGAGGCCACTAAGTACTCAGCGTGGTTTCCAGGTCAGAAAATGCTGGAAAGAGACCGTTTCGGCTTGGAAATCTGCTCACTCAGAATTCTCAGCGTTTCAGCCCTCAGGAGCTCACTAGCCCAAGTGTGAAATGTCTAACAGAAAGCATGCCCATCACCACAAGCAGCCTGGAAACTATGTGGCTGGCACAGGACAGGAGAAACTTGCCTCAAAATGATTTGGATATGTGCAGCCCAGACACACAGTGCGATGATTTAGATGATTTCTAAAGCCACAAAGCTTGTTGGGCCTGGCAGAAGGTATAGAAAATGTTAGAACAACCACAGCAAGGAACCAGTGATGAGAGAAGACAGCCACAGGAGAAAGCTTACACACAAGGTCTAAGTGACTGCCAAAGTTGTAATATTGTACAACATTTTCTGTACTATCAGCAAGATGTGTCAACAAACTTATTTCTAAAGTAAATCTTTCATTATGTATTTCTCAGTTTTTATAGAAATAATAAATGCACATGATTGTTTTTAATCAAATAGGCAAAACTAAACCAAAAGACAGCAGGACTGCCCAGCCCTGCTCTCCGGGGGCCACCCCCTTTCCTGTCAGCCATTTACTGACATTTCTAAACATGATTCTTGCAGTTTGCTTCTGAAATGTCCCACAGGGGAAGAGTGCCCAGGATAGTGCTAAAGGGAGGCGGTGAAACCTTCAAGAGGTGTGGCCTACAGTCTCCCAAGAAGTTCAGATCACAGGCGTATGCCAAAACACCCTGCTACACTGTGCCTTTTTCTCTTTTAAGAGAGTGAGACAGAGAAAGAGAATGAATTTTTTTTCATCTGGCCTTTGTTTCTCTGACACTTAGTTGTGTATGTGGTGCTCGGGTTTGAACCCAGGTCCTTACACTTGCCAGGCAACCGCTCCAACCACTGAGCCACTGCTCCAGCCCTACACTGCTTCTTTTTAAGAAGTTTGTTCTTTGTTTTTTTGGGTTTTTTTTTTTTAATTTTGGAACAGGATCTCACTAAGTTGCTTAGGGCCTAAGTAGCTGAGGCTGGCTTTGAACTTATGATCTTCCTGTCTCAGCCTCCCAGGCCACTGGGATTATAGGCATTCATCACAACATCCAGCTGACAAGACTTCTTTTTTTTTTCTTTTTAAAGAGAGAGGGACACTGAGAGAAAGAATCAACTTTATTTAGTTTTTCATGTGGCTTTCATTGCTCCAACACTTGTACACGTGGTGCTGGGGTTCAAACCTTTGTCCTGGCACATGCCAAGCAATGCCCTAACTGCTGAGCCACCACTCCAGCCCCCAAGCTATCTTTTTTTTTTTAATTATTATTTTTTTTTTTAAAGAGAGAGGGACAGTGAGAAACAGAGACAGAAAAAGAGAAATAATTTCTACTTAGTTATTCATGTGACTTTTGTTGCTCCAAGACTTGGTTGCCCCCAAGACTTTCTTAATAATAATTAAGGATCTACTTTTCTTATATTCACAAATATGGCCTCTTGGGGCTGGAGTGGTGGCTCAGCAATTACGGCCCTTGCCCGGCATGCATAAGTACACCGGTTCAAACCCCAGCACCCACGTACACAACTAAGTGTCGGAGTGGTAAGGACCATATGAAAAACTCAATAAAGATTCTCTCTCTCTCTCTCTCTCTCTCACTATCCTTCTATCTTTAAAAAAAAAAATATGGCCTCTTGAGTATTTGTGAGATTATATTTTAATTTCTAAATTAATTTCTTTCCCATTACTTGAATCTTATCTTTTTTTAATCACATTGTGTTCTTGTTTCAAAGATGCAACTATTTTCTGACCTCTGAGGGCATTTACTACATGTTAGGTGCCTGTCTCCCATACATTCTGTGTGGCTGTTGTTGATATAGCTTTAATGATGAAAGCCTTCCTCAACCATCTGCTGACTGTTGGCAGCCCCGCAGTATTTCGAAATCAGGTGTAAGGTTCTGCTGACTGATGAGCTCAAAAAGAATAATCAATTTCCATATTTTAACTACACTTACAATGAAAGCACCTTTTAAGTGAGGTGGCTGGTGATGGAGGCATGTGGCTTCAGGAATTTGGAGACACAGTGTCACTTAATCCTCTCCTTCCTCTCTGGGCCATGGATTCCAAGTTAAGACTTCAGTTTCTATAGATAACATATTAATCTCCTCTCTCCCAGGCAGGAAAGGAAGAAGGGGATAGTTATGGGCATCAAAGCATATTATTTAGAGATTTTTGACCAGACTCCCAGGTTTTATTCCCAAACTTCTAATTTTCAACCTCAAATTGTTATCAGGAAGCCCTATTACCAGCCCAAGGGGAAGAGACTAAGCTGTCTAGTTCACTGCTCCAGAAATATTTAGAGTCATATTGGTAGGAAAATAGGCTTTTATTCAAAGGTGGTTTTGGAGGAAGATAGAATAAACTTTTAATCTCAAAAATTCCATCTTTGGGGGCTCTGAGAGCAAGGTCAACTTTTAAAAGAAAAGAGGTAGGGGCTGGAGTGGTGGCTCAGTGGTTTTGGTGCTTGCCTGGCAAGCACGAGGACCCAGGTTCAAACTCCAGCACCACGTACACAACTGAGTGTTGGAGCAACAACTAACGCCATGTGAAAAACTAAATAAAGTTGTTTCTCTCTTTCTCTCTCTCACTGTACCTCTCTCTTTAAAGAAAAAATAAAAATAAATAAAAAGAGGTGGCAAAGTGAGACAAAAGGCCGGGAATGTACACATGCAGATTCAGTTAGCTTGAGCTAGACAGGGGACAGGTGGTGACCTCCATTTCCAGCTCTCTCGGTGCCTGTCAGGCCAGGGTCGTGCAACCCTGTCAGCCGCTACTCTGAGCATGAGGAAGTTATTCTCAATTTTAGAGGGGCCCTTAATTTCAGCCAGTTTTGCAATTTCTGCTTTTCCAATACAAGACCTCAGAGCACTGAAGACTTAGGATCAGGCCCAGATCCTTCTACTGGTTCCCACTCCACCATGATCTTCTCTGTTAATTTTTTATCACTATAACCAAAGACCAGAGACAAGCTACAGGTGAAGAAGAAGAGGTTCGCTCAGCTCAGTTTTGGAGGCTCCAAGTCCTCACATAATGAAGGCTCTCCTGTGAGGCTTCCCCTTAGATGCATCACCACATCATGCACAGCAAAGATGGGGTGGGGGTGTGGAGGAGCAGGCAGGGGCTACACCTTGAACCAGGAGCAGACAGTATGAGAGGAGTCAGGCATGCTCCTTTTATAAGAACCCTCTATCAATACTCAAGGAGTGGGGCTGGAGTGGTGGCTCAGCAGTTTCGGCACTTGCCTGGCAATCACAAGGACCTGGGTTCAAACCCCAGCACCACGTACACAACTGAGTGTTGGAGCAGTGAAGGCCATGTGAAAAACCTTAATAAAGTTGTTTCTCTCTTTCTCTGTCTCTCTCACTGTCCCTCTCTCTTTGAAAAATAAAAAAATAAAGAATAACTAACTCAAGGAGTTGCACAAGAAATCAGCCTTGCAGAGCGTGGCCCCACTCCCATGACCTGGAGGCCTCCCCCGGGGCCCCACCTCTCAATAGCACCATCATGGGCACCAAGCCTCCCACCAACATGGACCCTTGGGAAATACTCAGGCCACACCCAAACTGTAGCACCTGCCAACACAGGATGCCTGCTCCCCTGTTACCTCACTTCAACGTGCCCTAGGCCTCGGGACCTTATTCTTTTGATCTTACCATAATTACAGTAGCAGTACGAACACCGGCGCAATAAGCACAATTTGCTCCATTACTTTAACTACAAGTTCTGCCGTCTTTAATTTATTCTCAGGAAGACTCCAAAAAATGCTCTCATTTCCACGAGCCTGGCACTGGCTTTCACACGGTGGCAGTGTGCTGGCAGGATGTGGTCCTCATGATCTCCAATGCCAAAACATGGTCTTGGTGGATATTTTATGGTTAAAAACCCAACTTTGTAAAATCATAATATTATTTGTAATTGTCGGCTAATTACTCTCCATGATTAAGTCAAATCTGAAATATGACCTTAATTTATAGAACGATTTCTATGACTTTGCTAACAGTCAAAGTTTACAGCTAGAGCATGAAATTACTTTCCTTTTCCTTTATTTTCAAATGTGAAATTCTACTCTACACTAAGTAATTCAATATAGCCAAATTATAGCTGCTATTTTGAGACTTTGATGCCCATAGTTTACATACTGAAAACCCTAAATTGCATTAGAACTTTATTAAAAAAAATTTTTTAAAGAAAGACCAAGGGAGAGAAAGAGAGAGGAAAGAGAGAGTCAACTGTATTTATTTTTCATCTGGCCTTTGTTTCTCAGACACTTCATTGTGTATGTGGTACTGGGGTTTGAACCCAGGTCCTCGGGCATGCCAGGCAAGCACTCCAACTGCTGAGCCACTGCTCCAGCCCCTTTTAAAATTTTTTTAAAAATTTGATCTCTGGGGCTGGAGCAGTGGCTCGGCAGTTACAGCGCTTGCCTGGCACGTGCAAGTACATGAGTTCAAACTCCAGCACCACGTACACAACAAAGTGTCCAAAGAATGAAAGTCACATGAAAAACTAAACAAAAATTGCTTTCTCTCTCTCTCACTGTCCCCTCTTTAAAAAAAACAATTTTTTTGATCTCTGAAAATGTGTGTTAAAAATCAAGAAACTCATAGCTCATCTACATTTACTGAATTTTTAAACTATCTACACCTGTGTTGAGAATATTGATAAAGATAACACACAAAGTAGAGGCTTCTATGAGCCCAGTGCTCAGCTCTCTGTGGTACCTCCTGACCCAGAGGAAGACCTGTCTATAATGTCTGAAAACAAAAGCGCTGCCCATGTGGGCTGAAAGGGAACGCTATATTCCCGACAGCAACATGCTGAGGTGCACAAATAAGCTCTCAAGACCCCATTCAGACCCGAAAGAAATTCACAGATACTAACATCCTCCCACAAAACCCAGTGAGACTGTCTCCGGACACCTAAGAGGGGTAAAAACTTCTCGAACCAATGAAGGTAAGTTTTCTGGTACATTCATAAAATTGCAAGCTACTGACCAAATTACCTCCAAGCTCACATACAGCAAGCTTAAGTCACTACAAGTCATGGAAACTCGTATAAAACAACATGTGCACACACGGTACACATCACAAACAGATGCTAAGTGATAGAGCAAAAGTTAATAAGCTGCTCTCTTTAAACCTTAATGCTTCTGAGAAAACTTAAGAGAAAGAAATGTAATGACGACTAAGTGCCTTCAAACTTTAAAGCAAAATAAAAGAGAATGCTGTGCTGAATGGATTCTGATAAAAGAACATTCGATATCCCCGAACATTCCAAACAGGTTACCTCAAATCTATCTCCTTGCCCTTTTCCATACCATTGTGAATGTGAGGGAGGAAACACTGTCCTGACTGTTCAAATGACATGCTGTCAACTTCAATGATCAGTCTGGATGAGAGGAACGGGATAACGTCAGACTATTTACACATAAAAAATAGATTACTGGGGCTGGAGCGGTGGCTCAGCGGTTAAGGTGCTTGCCTGGCATGCACAAGTACACGAGTTCAAACCCCAGCACCACGTACCCAATGAAGACTTGGAGCAACAAAAGGCACATGAAAAACTAAATAAAAACTGTTACTCTGTCCCTCTCTCTCTCTCTAATATATATATATACATAATTACTCAATCCACAATTTACCTCGTGCTCATGACAACTGAACAGTCTACTAAAGAAAGCGTAATCAATTAAATGACCAAGTTTAAGAACCACCACCAAGGCAGACTAGAGCAGTGGCTCAGTGGTTGCAAGCTTGCCTGGCATGTTTGGGTGCACAGGTTCGAGCCCCAGCTCCACGTGCACAGCGAGATATCAAAGCAATGAAGGCCACAAGAGAGACTGAATAGAGTTGATGCTCTCTTTCTCTCTTCCTCTCTCACTGTCCCTCTTTAAAAATAAAAAAAATTTTAAAAATAAAAAAAAAACTACCAAGGCATTCCTGCATACTTGCAGAAAACATCTTTGTTACTGAAATGTGGGCATTAGACCCTGACTGCCAGGCAAGCTAATAACATACCACTCTCCATTTCAACAGGACCTGCCTTCCACAAAGACCAAATCAAATCCCCCTCCTTGCTTCCTCAGGTCTTCAGGCCCTGTGCTCCTTCTTCTTTACAAAGGTGTGGAGTCCCTGTGCACCCAGGACGGCTCAGAGCACCAACCAAGCAGCTCACAAAGTCCACCTTCACTTCCGCAGGTGGTCCACCAAGCCAGCTCACTGAACAGGACCCCACTCCATCAAAGTGACTTTAATTTTCAAATCCTACTGAGGAAGGACAGAAACCCTTGATGAATTACCAGAGGGAGTGTGTTGGCAGGAGGAACTGTTCTGCCCACGAGGAGCCTGCAGGGCAGCTGTGAACGGCCACTCTCAGATTTGGGGGCAATCAGCTGAGCTACAGGCTCACAGATAGAGATGGTCGATCCACCTGCAGGGATCGGGCACCACTGTTTCATCACACCAACACCCAAACTAAAAGCTTTATTTAATAAAGAGAAATAGCCAAGTTCCAAATATCCACAACTGGTAAGCAATGGAGACTGGGTTCTATTCCAAAAACTACACTTTCTTAGATTTTCCCACAATAAGTGTGTTAGGTTTTTTTTGTGTTTTTTATTTTTTTTTTAAGAGAGAGGGACAGTGACACGAAAGAGAGAAACAATTTTATTTAGTTTTCTTTGTGGCTTTCGTTGCTCCGAGACTTCATTGTGTACCTGGTGCTGGGGTTTGAACTTGCATCCTCGCGCATGCTGAGCAAGTGCCCTAACCGCTGAGCAACTGCTCCAGCCCCCCACAATAAGTTTTTTAAGAGAGAGAGAGAGAGAAGGTTGGGGGGATCAATTTTTATTGAGCTTTTCACATGGCTTTTGTTGGTCTGACACTTAGTTGTGTATGCGGGTGCTGGGATTTGACCCCGTGTACTTGCGCATGCCGGGCAAGCACCGTAACCTCCAAGCCACCGCTCCAGCCCATAAGATGAGTTTTGACTTATTTACTATAATTGTTCTTTGCTTAGAGATGAAGCACCGAGAAGAACTACATGGCAGTGATTAAAAATGTGGCGCGGCTACTTGCTTTAAATTCAAGATCTCTCAACTGCCTGTGCTATGCTAAGCAAGTTGCTTAACCACTTTGTGCCTTGGTTTCCTGACAGCAAATGAAGGTAACAAAATTACCTCTTTCAGATGGTAGTGAGAACTGAATTATTGAGACATCTGTGTTACATATGTATCAATACACCTGTATGTATGCATGTGTACGTGTATACATATACACGCACACATGCATACGTATATAACCAAATATGTACGTATGCGTGTGTTTACAAATAATAGTGGAGTTGGAGCAATGGCTCGGCAGTTACAGCACCAGCCTGGTGTGCACAAGGACGCTGGTTCGAATCCCAGCACCACGTACACAATGAAGTGTCAGAGCAACCAAAGCCACATGAAAAACTAAATAAAGTTGATTCTTTCTCTCTCTCTCACTGTCCCTCTTTCTTTAAAATAAATAAATAATAGTAATAATTGGCATAGGAAGCACATAAAAACCAATAAGCTACTCTTATTACTGTACTAGTTCTTACACAACTGAATATTTCATATAGTAGTTCAGGTTAAAATTATACAAACATTAAAAAACATGTGCAAACATGTGTAACATGATGAGATGGAGATGATTAAAATGATCAGCTGAATCCAAACAGCTGTGCCCTGCCGGCCTCTGCCGTGCAGCCAAGTTCCAGGGTGCTTCCCACCAGCACCTTCACGCCCCGGCTCCCATTATGCTCCAGTGTGATAAGAGACACACGCTAGTTCATCACCCGCCTGAATGCAAACAGCTCATCAGGACTGAAGGAGGCAGAAAAAAATGACTGAATGCCGATAATTTCCTGGGCTAATGTACTTTCTCTGTAATGCTACCTAGGAGAAACTGTCCTTTGCCTCCCAATACCCTTCTCCCTAGCTTTCTCAATCCCACACTTCCCACATGGAGAACTCTTAACTAGAATATCAAATGCTGTATGTCTGAACATCAGGCACACCAACCAACTTATACCTTATTAATTCATAATAATCATAAAATTAATTATAATTGACAGTTTTACTAATGAATTGCTATTTTATAATTATTATTATTTATGACATCCACAAAGGCAAAAAAAACCAGTGACCAGAAACATGGGTTCAATTCCATTTGGCCAGACCTAGTAGTCTGATTGGGAGATGATGTCCCCTCTGTCCCCATCAACAACCTGGAGAAGTCAAGAGCAGATGATGTGGAGGGGAAGTGAGAGCAGGAATGGAGAAAGGAAATAACACTAATAAGGATGTCATCACAGGAACTGCAGCCACCAACAATATCAGCCAAGCCGGGTGTGGTGGCGCACACCTGTAGTCCCAAGGACAGGATGCTGAGACAGGAGATCGCAAGTTCAAGGCCAGCCTCAGCAACTTAGCAAGGCCCTAAGAAACTCAGCAAAACACTGTCACAAAATAAACAACGAAAAAGGCCTGGGAATCTCAGTGGTAAAGTGCCCCTGGGTTCAATCCCCTGTAAAAAAAATAAAAAATAAATAAATCATACACACACACACACACACACACACGTGTATATAAATATTTGCCAAGTACTTTTAAGTTTTTTTTATCTTCATATCTCTACCGGTCTATTATAACATAAAAAAATCACTATTTTTATTCTACTTAATCCCCAGATTTTTTTGTTTTATTTTCACAGTCCTAAGAATTGAATCCAGGCCTTCACACATGGCTGGTACACACTCCACCACTAAACTACATCCCTAGCCCTTTTTTGTTTTGTTTTGTTCTTTGAAACAGGGTCTCTCCAAATCGCTCAGGGCGACCTCAAACTTGCAATCCTCCTGCCTCAGCCTCCGGATTAGCTGGGATTATAGATATGTGCCACCACACCTGGCTTCTGAGTCCCCACATCATACACCTTAAAAATTTACTTGAATAAACTGAAACCAGTTAAATAGATGCATGCAATGTTTCAAATCAATCTTATAGTATATAAAATTCTGTAAGAGAATTTACCAGACTCTTATTTATAGATGTGATAATGAAGACAGGAAACAGAACCAGGTTATTCTCAGGAGCAATAATCTAAATCCCTGTACCAAGTAAATGTCTCATAAAACAATTTAAAGCATTTTATCAACAAATCCCTAAGTGTCAAGGTCTGGGGCAAGACACAAAACCCAAATACAGAAGTCCCAGCATGCCCCAACAGCCTGCAAAAAACATGCCAGTCCCACAACCTAACAGCACAGACGGCACCCTGGACCATGACATGGAAAGGTGAGATTCAGGAGGCCTAAAATGGGAAAACATGAGAGCAACAACAACAAAACCACAAAAAAAAAAAAAAACACAGCCTAACTACGTATTATAAAAATTTAATAATTTAATTCACTGGGTTGGAGCAGTGGCTCAGGGGTTACAGCGCTTGCCTGGCATGCCTGAGTACAGGGGTTCAAACCCCAGCACCACATACACAACAAAGTGTCACAGCAACAAGGGCCACATGAAAAACTTCTCTCTCTCTCTCTCCCCCTCACTCTTTAAAAACTTAATTAATTAATTAATTAATTAAATTCAAGCTAGGCAAGGTGGCCCACTGACTTGGGAGACTCCTTTAAGAGTATCACAAGCCTCAGCAACCTCACAAGACTCTGTCTCAAAAGAAATATAAAAAGGGCTGGAGATGTTATTCTGTGGTACAGCACCCTTGGTTCAATCCCCAATACAAAAAGAAAAGAAAAACTTTTCTTTTTAATTCAAAAGTTGTTTTTTTTTAAAGAGAGAAGGATAGAGTGAGAAAGAGAGAGAAAGACAGAGAGAGAGAATCAATTTTATTTAGTTTTTCATCTAGTTTCTGTTTCTCCAACACTTAGTTGTATATGCGGTCCTGGGGTTCGAACCCTGGTCCTTGAACATGCCAGGCAAGCACTTCAACTGCTGAGCCACCACTCCAACCCTGATTCAAAAGATTTTAAAACCAGTTTTATGTTTTCTTTATTTTTTCAATAGACAATATAAAGGAATTAACAAAGTAAACAATACCTCACTTCTTGGTCTCCCTTAAATAAACCTAAAAGAGTAACAAAGGAGGAATACAGTGAAGGAAAATTATTCCTTTAAAAAACTGGGATTCAGGGCTGGAGCGGTGGCTCACTGGTTTCTGCACTTGCCCGACATGAGCAAGGCTGCTGGTTCAAACCCCAGCACCACATACACAACAAAATGTTGGAGCAACGAAGGCCACATGAGAAACTAAATAAAATTCTCTCTCTCTCTCTCTCTCTCCCTCCCTCTCTCTCTCTCTCTCTCACTATCCCTCTTTCTTTAAAAAAAAAAAAATTGGGATTCAGTGACTGGAGAGGTGGCTCAGCAGTACAGCCCTTGCCTGGCATGCACAGGACCTGGGGTCAGATCCCCAGCACCACATGCACAACTAAGTGGAAGAAAAACAAAAACCAGACGGAAAACAAAACAAAAAAAACAAAACTGACTCTTTCTCACTCTCCCTTTCTCTTTTCCTCTAAAAAAAAAAGAAAGAAAAAAGAATTGGGATTCATAGAGGAGCCCACAGCACTTTACTGTCAATAGTATAACTGCAGATTCATAATGGTTGACAAGAAATCTCAGTAAACATTATAGGGTATTAAAAAGCCTAAAAGCAGAGTACCTACGCCAAAACTGAAACTTGGGAAAGAGATAACAGGTCAAAAAAATGGTAAAATGTACAGGCTTGAGGCTTGTCAAAAGAAAACAATCCCTGGAAGCTATTTCCAGGATGGGAAAGGAGGACAGAAGAAAGCCCAGCAGGAAAGTTAAGATTTACAATCCATGGGAACAGGGGCTGGAGCGGTGGCTCAGCAGTTAAGGCGCTTGCCCAGCATATGCTAGATCATGGGTTCAAACCCCAGCAGCATATACACAACAAAGTGTCTGAACAACAAAAGCCACATGGAAAACTAAATAAAGCTGATTCTGTCTTCCTCTCTGTCACACTATCCCTCTCTTTAAAAAAAAAAAAAAAAAAAAAAAACAAAACCATGGGAGCAGTTTATACACAACTTTGGGAAAAGCACCAGGAGGCATAATCAAAAACTGGGTTCCTGGACAGGAAACTCTGAGAACTACTTTGAAAAACAAATTTATGAGAAGAAAGGTAAGGGTTAAGCCCTAGTGTCTTATTACAGCAATCTGCTAGTTTACCAGGAGACCAGAATAGGAAGTTTAAAATTGCTCCTGAGTTAAGGGAAGTCACTGGAGAACTTTCTCTGGAGTCTGTTTTGAGTTGTTGTTATTTGTCTTTTAATGGTTTCTTTATTTGCACCCCACCTACTCTGCCACAAATGACACTTCTCTCATAGCTGAAGAAGTCAGCTTCTCCATCCTTCCAGACCCTATTTCCCAGGTTCTAAGGAAAGCGCTGGGAGCCTCAGGGCTAGGAGCCGGATAACAACTGCTTCACTTTAGCAAATGTATTTCTGAATATTCACAGACAATCTCCATATTGTTACTAACCATTCCATTCCCCTTGTTATTTTGTGCAATATGACATAGTGAAACAAATTTGCATCCAAAGGTTTTTTTGTTTGTTTGTTATTTTAAGAGAGAGGGACAGTGAGAGAGAGAGAAAGAGAGAAAAAAGTTTATTTAGTTTTTCATGTGGCTTTCATTGTTCCAACACTTTGTTGCGTATGTGGTGCTGGGGTTTGAACTCACGTGTGCCAGGCAAGCGCTGTAACTGCTGAGCCACCGCTCCAGCCCCTGCATCCAAAGTTTAACAAGGGGATAAGATACCTTCTATAAAGCAGGCGGAATTTAGAACAACAATCTCCTCTTGGTGGGATTTTACGAATCACCTCATTTATTCCCCTCACTGCTTTTTTTTTTATTGTGTTTCATTTAGTCTTGTTTGTTTCAAAATCTCATTCCTCATGTAACTTTTAGTAGGAACTGGGACCATAAAGGGACATTCGGGACATACATCTTAGAAACATTACAAAAACCCAAAAACCTAACAAATAACTCCGACTTATCCTCATCTATTCAACAGAACCACGTCTATCTTCCCCACAGAATTACCGATTACTATAAGGAGTAAATAAAATAAAGTATTTGAGAAGGCTCACCACCTACCCTTAAAATCTCACTCTAGTCTTTTAGGAAATACTTTCCTCTAAAACTAATTTTCCTTATGTGCTCTGGATTTAGCGAGCAATTAGTTCACACATTGCTAGCTTTTATGGTGTACCTAACTAGTTACAATTTTAAAAGTTAATGTATATCCAGATACTTCCCATAAAAAACATTGACTTTGGCTAAGACTCCTGGACCGATATATTACATGAAGTAAAAGTTTAACAGATTATGTTTAATTTTAAAAGAAGGTAATATAAATGAACATACTAACAAAGCAACTGCTAAATGGATGTTTACCCTGACTCTCAAATTTCCTCTTAACGTAACTGAATTTCCTAACTCACACAGCACTCACGCCAGGCCCATCATGACACATACTACCGAAAAAGAGCAACAGGGTAAGGGCCACCAAGCATCACCAGTGTCCAAATAGGAACCCATCTTGCTTTCCTTTTCTTTACCCCTAAAATCCCCCTTTCCTTTTGCAGTCAGTGCTGGGGATCGAACCCAGGACTTCAGGCATGCTGAATGAGTGCTCTGTCAAGTGACCAGGCCCTAGGGAAGAATTCCAATACTCACCTCTTTCTTTTTTTCTTTCGTTTTTTTTTTAATACAGATTCAACCCCATTTACAGATGAAACCCCAGTCTATCCATTTTAATGCAATCATAAAGGATGAAAACATGGTAAAGAATGAAATGCTTAGGGGTAACAGACCCTGAAATCCCCTGGCTGGTTTTTGCATCTCTCTGCACAGGGTCCGCAGGGAGCAGTGCTACTGAAAGAGCAAGGGAGCCATGAGCTGCCACCATCTGAGACAACCTCTAGGCAGCTCACAGTGTCATAGTGTTCCATTCTCATCTGTCAAATGGCAGTAACAGCTCTCCCACCACATCACCAACAACCCCAAGGATTCCTACATGTCTAAAGTGCTTTTCAGGCAGATTCCTGCCAATGCCACGCTGCCCGTAGCTGATCCACTGCATAAAGGCCCCCACCCAATGTGGCGATGTGGCTGAGATGCAGCCAGCAGAGTGCAGAGTGGCCCAGAGGAAACACCAAGCAACGTATCCACTGGAGGGGGCGCCTGTGCAAATGAGCACCCCAAGGGGCGGCCTTGGCCTAATATTCACCAAGGTAAAACACTGTGAATGGTGACTATCACCCAAGAACAGAAACAGAGTCCGGAGCCAGGCACTGCCCCAGCTCCTGTCGCTATCTCCCCCTTTTCCTGCCTCCCTGTCCACACTATGCACCCACACTTTCCCCTCTTCCCTGCATTTCATCCCAGGGCTTCCCACACTGCCAGGCTCCTGGAACAGCACCCTGACCTATACCCCTGCCAGGCTGCAGGAGCAGCCAGAAAGCTTCAGGAAGAGGATGAGCTACAGGCAGGCCAAGGCCCCGCTTGCAGACCTGCGTTTCCTAAACAACAATATCATCAAGGGGGATTACACCCCACAGCACCATCATAGCTTTGTAGTCTTTCACCCACTGCTAAATGTGAAACAGGGTTCCAAAAAGCAGGCTGAGGTTTCCAGATTTCTGACAAGCAAATGAGCAACTTTCAACAAAACAGTAAGCGCTCACGCAAGGGGTCCTGGCCTCTATTCATACAGAAGCACCTCCTCTTGAAGTGGGGCAAATTGCTTGACTTCACTGAACCTCAGTTTCCTTATGTATTAAAAAAAAGAAGGAGGAGGAGGAGGAGGAGGAGGAGGAGGGAGTAGCCTGGCACAGTGGTGCACCCATGTAATCCCAATCTCTCTGGAATCCAAAGGCAGGAGGATTGCAGGATTGCGAATTCGAGGCCAGCATTGGCAACTTAGCAAGATGTTGTCTCAAAACAAAATTAAAAAGGGGATGCACTCAGTGGTAGAAGACACCCTGGCTTCAATTCTCAGTATCCAAAAGAAAGAAAAAGGAGGAGGAGAAGAAGAAGAGATAAAATAATAATTAAAAGGATAAAATACTTTCCTCCCAGACCTGTCATGAGCGCTCTAAATTAAATACACGAACATTGACATAAAAAAAAACACTAAGGAAACGTCATCATAACAGGTACACGATTCCTTATCGAAGCACCAGAATCTGCAAAGTTCTCAAAACCAAAGAATTTTTCCCCCAACCCATCTGGCACAACCTGAACTGACCTGAGGTTATTTATAACCTTGTTTGTGTCCTACTTAGTGTAAATATTCACACATTATGTTACTGAAATATTAGTCTAACTGTAGGGTGCTGCCCCTGACTCCCCAGGGAAACATAACAACACAACCTTCCTGAAATGGAAAACAGAAAATCTTAACTTCTAAAACATATCTGGTGCCAAGAGATTTTTGTGTTTTTGTTTTGTTTTTTGTGTTTTTTTGTTTATTTGTTTTTTTGAAATGTTTGGGATTAAACCCAGGGCCATGCTAGGCAAGTGTTGTACCACTGAGCTACACCCCCAGCCCTGGTTCCAATGGTGTGGGATAAGGGACTAAGAGTTTGTGTCATGATCCCAGGATGAAAGAGGTGGCAGCTTTAGCCATCAACCACATGCAGTTTAATGTGCTAGACTTTCAGCTACATTGAAAACTGCCATCTGCAAGCTGTCACGATCTGAGGGTGACTGGCTCAGCCCTGGGATGCATCGGAATCAGCATCCTGGGTCCACAGTGGCTGTCACAGCAAGAGAGGGGGCTGAGCAGATGAGCAGAGAGAGAATGCGGAAACCAGCCCCACCACAGGGCTTGGCTGCTCCCTGAGGACCACAGCTATCAACCACATTCTTATGACTTCTTTGGTCACTTTTTATTTCTAGATTTTCAAAGTGAATCTACTTTTCATTCCCGACACTGGCTCCCTCTCGTCTGGGCAAACTGCCACTGAATCACAAGGGCCACTAGAAGGTTTGGAGTTTTTGTTGTTGTTGTTGTTTTAAGCCCTTGAAAGCATTAAGCTAAATAAGTGAATAGTCTCCAGCCTCCTCCCCTGTTCCCTCTCCACCCTAACCATCCATTAAAGTGACACTTCATTCCATTTCAGAGATATTTTACTCTGAGCAGATTAAACATATAATATGTAGATTAACACTGATAAGCATGAGTTTGTTTGTTTTTTTTAAGAGAGAAGGACAGTGAGAGAGAATCCAATTTTATTGAGTTTTTCACACGGCTTCCATTGCTCTGACACTTAGTTGTGTACGTGGATGCTGGGGTTTGAGCCCATGTACTTGTGCATGCTGGGCAAGCACCGCAACCACCACTCCAGCCCCGATAAACATGAATTCTAAAGAAGTGAAAGCATAAGAAAAGTGAAAAAACTAAGAACTGAATCAATGTAATGTTTCTCTTTATGGGATCATCCTTAGACCTATAAAGGAGCTTGCCTTCAACCCTGCCTCCTTATAGAGAGAGCACAGAAATCAAGGGCATGTATCAGAACCACACAACTCCTTCTAAAGCATGCTCCAGGGACCCAAGATCCCCATAATCTGCTCTAATGAACCCTGAACTTAATAACCACTCCCCAGTTTGCAAGTGGATTAGGAGAGGAGACAATGGTGGATGCTTGAACAGGTGACCTGGGTGTAGAGCCCTTGTTGACAGAGAACACAGCCAGCATGGAAGACAGAACGGAACTTCAAGCTGGGCCTTAGGAACCAGCTCTCCCTGCTACCAATTCCGGCACACAACGCTGAGGAATCAAGAATTTTAAACTCAAGCCCGCTCCACCAAGCTGTTACAAAAGTATGTACATATATTTGCTATGACCCAATCTCCACTTCTTTTTCAGTACGAGAGTTCCAGTCCTCTCCTTCATCCCGCAAAGTTTTAGCTTGGCAAGTGGCTGTCTCGCCACAAAGCACCTTTCTCAACCTCCCTTGCAGGAAGATGAGGCCACATGACTAAGCTGCAGACGCTGGGATATGAAAACGAATCGTGAATGCAACCTCCAAGTCACACCCTTTTTTTATTTTTTTATTAGAAGTATATAGAGGTACAATTGAGGGGGAAACATTATCAAACCAACAGTAACAAATGTATATATACTTTGTTATCCAGGGGTAATGCCAAAACATGGATGACCACCTTGGGTTTCACCTGTTGCAGTTTCCCCCAGAAGAACTCATGCGTTAAATGGGTATCTCGGGGAGGAATGACATCGGCTTCTGGGATGGTTCCCCCGTATTCCCACTCTCCAGTCTCCCATGAGTTCTTCATACACCCTCCCCCCTCCCCACGCCTCCAAGTATCCTAGGGAGCCATCCCCCTATTACTCTGAGAGTCATTCAATTTGAAGTATTGTTAGGTTAGCCGTCTACCCTACTGCTTCCCCATATATTCTAGCATCTACAGATGAGAGAAACCATTCGGCCCTTGAGTCTCTGGGATTGGGATACTTCATTTAGCATAATTTTTTCCATCTCCGTCCATTTGATATCAAAAGCCATAATATCGTCTTCTCTAATGGCCGAGTAGTATTCCATTGTATATATGTACCAAAGTAAGTCATATCCTTTAAAAGGGAAATTGCTTAGTTTTTACTTACCTTCACCTCTTTCCCTGGACATATAGTTGGGGGGCTAACCTGAACCAGAGACGACACTGTGGAATCACAGAAGAGTAAGAAAGAAGGAACCAGTTTCCCTGAGAGACCACATGGAGCAGACAACCACTAACCAACCCTACACCTACCAACTCTAAGTAGACAGAGATAAACTTTGATCTTATTTGAGTCACTCCATTGTATTTTGAAGTGTCTTTAGCATAAAATGTTAGCCTTTTTTTAACTAACAGATTTGCAAATGACCCAAACAAACAGCTTGTAAATTAGATTTGGCAGGGAAAGAGGCAGAAAGAGCAGACCATAGTGATCCTTGCCAAAAAAATATTGCACCAAACCTTAGTAGATGAAAAGAAACGAAGGAAAAGAAAACCGAACAGAGATATTGTATCCTGCAAAGTTATGTTTTCAAAATTCCTACCAGAAAATATACCAAATAAATAATACAGAAGAAAAAAATTTAAAAAAGGAATCCCACATTTGAATTAACCACAGAATTCCAAAGTCTCCAAGTAACCTGAAAATGCTTAGTTTTTCAAGGAAGGTCAACTTATTAAAAAAGCAAAAAATAAAAAAAGCAAAATTCCAAATATATTTCAGAAATAAAAATACATGTTTTGCTTGCACAATATTAGAACTATTTTTACATGCTTATTTTTAAAAAAAAAAGCTGGAAAGAAAGACACTCACATTATAATAAGTACTGGTATAGTAGTAATAGCTAACATTTATTAAGTGCTTCTATATGTCAAATACATATATATTAATTCCTAAAATTTTTGTAATACAGGAAGTAGGTAGTGTTAGTGTCCTTACTTTATGGATGAGAAGACAGAGGCAAAGACGGCTAAGCAATTTGCCCAAGTTCACACAGCCGGGAGCTACTCCCTAGCGTATCTCCATCAGAGTGCTAAAAAATGTTTAAATCCAGTAGGATTCTTCTTACTCGTGAAATAGCATGCAAAATAATATGCTATACACAATACCTAAGCCAACACAGAGATAAAAAGCTTATCTCAAACGCCATCATACAATCCCTTCTAGAATTCCCAACTGCAATATCACTAGTAAGAATCCAAGTATGCAGAATATTTGGGAAGGCCAGCAGATCAATGTAGACAAAACAGAAAGTAAACGATGAGGCAGAAACTACTGAACACACCCTTTCCAACCTGGGCTTTCACACTTAATGTTAACAAGTTGGTTCTTGGGGCTGGAGCGGTGGCTCAGGGGATACAGCGCTTGCCCAGCCTGTGCAAGGACCGGAGTTCGAACCCCAGCACCACATACACAAGTAAGTGTCAGTGCAACGAAGCCTACATGAAAAACTAAACAAAATTGATTCTCTCTCTCTCTGTCCCCCTTTCTTAAAAAAAAAAAAGTTGGTTCTCTGGAGCTCATGCAGAGATCAGCTTGAGGACACCTAGTCCACACTCCTTACCTTCCAAACAAATTGACTACCTGGGCAGAGACTGAGTGAGTTATCCAAGGTCATGCAGCTGAGCCAAAACTAGACCCTAGCTCCTGTCTAAAACGAAGGTAAGCTCTTTCTGTTTAACAGGGAATCCAGGTTTTGTAGAATTCAGCAACTAAAGTGGTGATTGTTACTTATGTTCCAAATTCCATGGAGGACCCCAGGAGTGTGGGTGGACACCCTCACCACCCCAAGCCTTGCTGGTATTGCCACACCCTACCTGTAGGCAATACATTCACACTCTTAAAATAGGCCTCTATCCTGGTCTGCAGAAAGACTTCCTAGGGGAAAAAAAAAAATCACATAACAAAGGGAAGCATTCACATCTTTACCTTCAGGACCCTACATGGGGGCTTTTTTGGAGAACAGAGTTATCCAGTGAATGCTTCCTCAGCCAGAATTCATCTCATAGAAAAACCATCATCATCATTTAAGTGAGTATTTTTGCCAAATTTAAAAAAAAACTAGAATAAAGGACAATTTTGGGAAAGGAAAGGCAGCTGGCAAACACATAGTGACATACAATACACCGGCCTCAGTCTCCTCATTTTGTGTCTGACTGTTGAAAACATCAGCATATGGGAAACGCAGTGAACTGCTGGCACCGAGCAAACCCATCAGCACAACAAAGATACTATAAGATTGAGCTGAGGTTTGTCTCGGGATTACTCACTTGTTGAAGGCAATCAGGCTGCAGTTGGTTAGCCATTCAACATATATTTACTGAGCACACACCGTGCCAGGCTCTGTTCTAGATACCCACGGTTCAACCCAGACAAAACACCTGCCCTCATGCAACTTACATTCCAGCAGGAAGAGACCATCAGCACGCGCAATAAGCTGATTACAGAGCAAGTGACGCGGGAAAAAGAAAGAGGGTAAGGTAGGTAGAGGTGCCAATGAAGGGAGGGCTTGCTGTTGTAACCAAGCTGTCAGGCAGATCTCCAGAGGAAGCTGACCATACGGATGGTCATCTGCAGGAAGAACACTCATGAAGATGCCTACAGTATACAAGAGCACATAGGAGGGAGGGGAAATGAAGCCCGGCAAGGCCTTGAAGATGACTGACAGGTCTTCAGTTTTTATAGCACATACAATAAGGAGTCACTGCAATTGTATGCCTAGATTGGAATAATCTAATTCTGCTTTTAAAAAGATAAGTTTACATCTGGGCTGAGACTAGCCTTGGTCTATTTTCTGTTGCTATAATGGAATGCTTGAGAGTGGGTAATTTATGAAGAAAAAGGTTAGTTCCCAATTGTGGAGGCTAGGAAGACCAAGAACGTGGCATTGGCATCTGCTCAGCATCTACTGAGGACTTTCTCAGTGCACCCTAGGAAGCATCATTTCATAAGACCAAGTATAACAAAGTCACTCCGTGGACTATCCATTAATCAATAAATGTATTAACACCTCCCAAAGATTCCACCTCAAAATACCATTAACACATGAACTTGGGGTCTAAGCTTTCAACACACGAGATTTGGAGGACACACTGAGACGTCAGCATGGACCAGGGGTGGAAGCAGGCAGACCAGCAGAGGCTGATGCAGAAGTCCAGGCTAGAGCCACGCTGGCTCAGTCAGGCTGGTAGCAGTGGAGATGGTCAGACAAGACCAGATTCTCCAGAAACACTATTTGGAAAACAGAAACAGTGAGATTTACTGATGAGTTAGATATGTGTATAAGGGAAAGAAAGGACAATGGGATGATTCCAAAATCTGAAGCCTGAGCAACTGAGAGACAGGCAAGACAGTGGAATCAACTCTGGGTTCAGGGGAGATTAGGAGTTCACACGCAAAGAGGAGCTGTCCGGTGGACAGCTGGAAAAGCAAGCCTGCAGTCCAGGCGAGAGGTCTGGGCCAGATGGAGAAATGTGAGTCCAGCGTT
>PVKS010030231.1:0-24590 GCA_004027875.1 Aplodontia rufa | reverse complement strand
GTGTAACAATAAAACATACTACTGGATTAATAATTCCTTAACATCTCCTTTAATTATTTTGCACATTTTAATAAAGCTTTAACTTATTTGGGAAATATACTTTGCATAAGTCAGAAATTTTAAAAAATTAGAAAAGTGTTGCAAATAAAGTCTGTGGTAAACTATTGTATATTTACCCGCATAGCTGTATTTACCATTCATTCTTGCTATTCCATGTGGATTTAAGGTACTGTCTTTTATCTTTTCATTTAAGCTTGATGACTGTATTAGCATTTCTTAAGGAATTATTTACACACAACAAACTTCTCACTATAAAATTTGTCATTATCTTTTGAAGTATAATTTTACAGGAATAAAATTATTATTCTTATTGAGAAATTTATGTGTTGAACAATCATATAGGTTTTTAATGAAATAATATCACATGTATATAGATTCTGAAGATTATATTTGCCCCCAAGAGTGCCCCCCTAATTACCCACCCTTATCTCTTCCCTGCCCTACCCAAAATATCTCTAAAAATGTATTAGGTTGTATGACATTACACTTTATCTGGATTTAACACATGATAATAGACCTTCTTTCTCTATGGCTGGGGTCTAGTTCCAACCTCCACAGATGAGTGAAGACATTAAAATTATTGATTGATCAATTTTTAATTTTTTTTAGTCATGTCATCCCACCGATTTCCAGGTACCATCGATTCTGTACAGATATCAGCTAATTTTGGATGATGTCTTATATATCGCATTTCTTTCTTTAGTGCCCTCAAGATTACCTCCTTGTCTTTCAACAATTTGACTGCGGTAGTTTCCCTTACCCATGGCTTCACTTTCTCAAGTTGTTGTTAGCTTAGAAAATTCCAGTGAGTTTAAATTTCAGTTTTCTGAGTAGTATGATGAAACCTCACAGCATCCCACCCTGTCCCACCTGGGGTGTGAATCATTGCTTTCTCCAGCATTTCCAGTTGGTTTCATTTTGGTACAATACCTTTCTGTTACTCTCTATTCACCATCCATATTATGAGATTGGCTGTCATGGTATTGGTCTGTTTTTGTTGAAGTAAACTTTTCCCTACTTATGCCTCAAAAGTAATGTAAGTTTTGTTCTTGTTACATCTTTAGCAGCTTTGTTGCCTGAGAATACAAGGAATATTTTAGTCTTTTAGTAAATGAAAAAATATTTCCCCTGAGAAGAGAATCCATGGAACTGAGGTGTGGTTATTAATGAACCATAGGCTCTGACCAACCTATTTCAAAAGTAACCTCAAGTGAATGAACCAGTGACCAGGAAATGACCACTCCTTCACTGTAATGCTAAAATATCCAACATGAAGAAAACAGTCTTATGTCCACAACAGGGCATATACCAAAGCATTCATTTTGAAATTGCTTATGAGTATCCAAGGTAGCCAGGAAGGATCATTGACTCCATGATTGAATTTGATTCATCTGACAACACAAGGTAAACCTCACACCTCCATACCAGCATGAATGACCTAAGGAGCTTGGTGTTAGTCCCTGGGGACACATTGGATAGGGTCCAGTGGAGACACTCATTCTCTCAGCAAGGGCAATGCTGTAATCTTCACCCATTGAGGAAATGAAGCTGCATTTCCATGCTATATAATGTATGCTGAAGTACATATATTTAGAGATTCCAGGCTAATGTGTCCTAATCTTTACACATGATGCAATTTCTCTTTGGAAAGCTTATATATCACCCTAATAAATTTACATGCTCTATCCAAATTAGGGGATCACACTACCTTGGGAAATATTTTAAATTGTGCACTTACTTGCTGCAAATGAACTTTAAGTGTAAATTTTTTTGTTTTGGTGTTATGTTATTCTTCTTGGGATGCAATTCAGGGCATCACACATGGTAGGCAAGTGTTACATTACTGAGTTATACCCTCAGCCTAGTGACAACAATTCCAATTCAATTGCCACAAAGAAGGGGACACACAGATTTCTAACCAAGAAAATCAGGTAAGGTAATGACTGCCTGTATGGACCCTAGTTTTTCTGACAACATAATAGGATTCTCCAGTAGCATGGCATGAGGGGTGTAGGTCTTATTCACTGAGGATAATAAGGAACCATTGGAGCTGCTCATTCTTGCTCCCAGGCAAATACTTACCTCTCCTTATAGAGATGCCAAGGCAGCAAAGCAGCACCTTTACTTTAACACCTGGCGAGCTCATTCCATTAAAAAGCTAGTGCACACAATTTTAAACATTTATTCTTCTTGCCTTGTGCACTCCAGAAAGAGTGTCAAAAACCTTTCAGGATAGTTTCTTTCACTAATACACTCAGACTTTGATGCATGCTTCCCCAAGCCAGGTATGTTGGGGGCAGGGGTAATGATGTAAATTTGTTTCTGCACCCTTGACACACCTCTAAAGCAGCACTCCTTGCTAGAGTCACTGCTCTTTACCTCCTTATTCTGTGATTTGGGACTGACACTGGGCACCATTTGGGCTAGAGCAAATTTCAGCAGAGGAAAAATAAATAAATAAAAGAGTAGCTAAGCCTCAGAAAAGAAAGTGGTAGATATTGACCTAAGCAGCCCACTGATAGACTCTATATTCAAATGAGATCTCCTGGAGGGCTTTTTCTGATCTGGTGAATAGGGATCTATAGGTCATCTATGGTTGAATGATCCTCTTAGAAAGCATCAACTAATAATAAATAAATAATGGGAAGGGGAAGGGAGGGATAAGGGAGGGTAATTGGGGGGGCACTCCTGGGGATAATTGCAATATCCAGAATATATACATATTTTATACACATTTTATATTATTTTGTTAAAATCTTGTAAGGTTGCTCAAAATAAAACATTAAAAAAATTTTAAGCCATACCTAATAAGCATACCTTCAACAGACCTCCACTATAGCTTGCATTTTTAGAATTTGAGAAATTTTCATTTTTTCTCATAAACCATGATTCCTCACAATGGGTGGAAATAAAGACATACATAAACTATGGAAATATTGAATCTATATTCACTTATGAGGTTCTATGACCTCAATTATTATTCCATAGCCTTTCCCTTTATTGTTATTTTATAATGTTCATCCCTTTTCCCTCTTTCCTTCTTACTTTTATTTGTTTAAAATAGTCTCTAATTGGTAGAACCACTATGGAAATCAGTATAGAAGTTCCTCAAAACGGATTCATGGAACCACCCTATGACCCAGATATTCTCCTCAGTGTTTATCCCACAGAATTAATGTCAGTATACTATAGCATATTGTAGCAATACCTGCACATCCATGTTTATAGTGGCACAATTCACAATAACCAAACCATGGAACCATCCTACAAGCCCACCAACAAATAAAATGGGAAAAGAAAATGTGCTGTATATATACAAAGGAATTGTATTCAGCCGTAAAGAAAAATTATGCTATTATCAGGAAAAATATATGGAACTTCAGATACTTTTTATAAAGTGCAAAAAAAAAAAGCCACACTCCAAACATCAGAAACTATATATTTTCTCTTATGTGGAATATAGGGATAAAAAGGGATAATGGAATACAGTTATCACATTAAAAGAAAAATAGAAGGTGGAAGATGAAAAGCTGAAGGGAGGTGGCTTTTCCTGTGGCTCTGAGTCTGGATGGGAAAAACCCAGTTCATCTTCAATTTTTTAAGGTGCATTCTGGGGATTTTATAAATGAACTTCTACTTCTAGTTTGTGAAGATTTTCTAAGGAGCTGAGTCCTGGGAGTTTTGTGTGGAGGAAACAAAGGGTTTTTATCTGTCCCAGCAGGGATGCAGCAGGTCGGCTGTAATTACTTTCTGCTGGTGGAGCCACCATTGGTGAGAGGCCAATGGAGTGAGGAGAGATAAAGGGATTTTATCTGTCCCACCAGGAATGAAAGACGTTGGCTCTGTTACATTATTTGTACAGCAGAGCATGCAGAGCGGGTGGGACTTCAAGTTGCTGCTACAGTGGATGTGGAGCTGAACAGAGCCAGTAATCTCACCACTGCTGGGATCTTGTGCTTTATAAAAACAGAGCATCAGGTGAGTGCATTTGCAGATACCCACCTAGCTCATACACCATTGGGGGTGAGAGCTGTGCTGGGAAGAGACATGCTGAGGTGCCCATTGAAATAGGCTTCTCCTTGTGAAAGCCTGACTACCATTCAGTGTCCCAGACAGCTCCCTCTGGCTTTTTAGAGCAGCCTATGAAAACTGCATCATGAAATAGCCACTGGCTTTAGTCTGATCCAGGAAGAGAAGGGCTTGCCCAGGCCCCGGCTCCACCTTGCTTAGGGGGTCCTCAATTTGTAGAATAAATGGGAGCAATTCCCTGCCCTGTCCATTCCCCCAGCCAGAAGGATCACTTGACAAATTAAAGGCTCTAAGTCTTCTGCTACAACAGACAGTGTATGCATCTCCCAGCAGAGGGAGAATAGAAATCACCCATACTCCCTCTTCATTAGGACTTCTGGCTTTCAACTCCTCTGGGAGACTGGCAAATCAGGGCATTCCAGAACCAGTCCTCTTCATTGGAATCCCTTCCCAGAAATACCAGGAGTCTGATGACACACCAGTCCTTATTGTGGGATCACATAAACACACACTGAGAGACATTCATATTGAAAGCCAGAAGGACAGTGATCATCTCCTCCCAAAGGTCCCAGAGATGCTGTTAGTGTCTATAGTTCCAAGTTTTCGTTTAGAAAATTTTACTTTTATGTGATTTTGCATACATATTTACATTTTTTCTTTCTTGCCTTCTGTTCATCTCCTGTAGTCAATGTATATTGATACAATAGCTGGAACAGTTTATCGGTTCATGGACACATAAAAATATTAGCTATTTCTTTTTTTTTTATTTTTCCACACTCTTTTTTAATTTTTTATTTTTATTCTCTTTTTTCTGTTCCTGCTTGTTTTAGCTTGTGTCTTTGTGCATTTGCTCATCTCCTTCTCCTCCCTCTGGAACAGATGGATTCTGGTCAGCGCAATTAGTATCAGAAGTATAATTGTACTTGACCTCCTTATTTTACCTACACATGATTCTACCATTTTGCAATCACCCAAATCTTATTAATATCTCTTTTACCCCTCCTATATTTTACCACTGTTATCTCTGCTTCTCCTAGGGTCTGCTTTTTCTTTCCTTTTTTCATTTTTCCTTTTTTAAAATTTTTTTCTTTCACTTTCTTGTTTTTTTTTTTCACTTCAGCAGATCATATGCCTACTTCAATTTCTCTGTCCACAATTGGTCAATACAGCAAAATAGCTTGCAATGTCTTGGGTTGAAATCAACCATGCTTCAAATTAGTCTCTTTGCCCCTTGCTATCTCAATTCCTAAACTTGATGCTGTTCTCTTTCTTCCTCACTCAAAGTCTTTAATTGACTCCCATCCCATTTTTTATCATTTCTTTATTCCTAATTGAATCACAGAATACATGCTAATACATTATATTTCTTTATTCTAACTCAGGAATTCCACACTACCTCCTTACCCCACTTACTTGGCTTTCTAGATTGTACTTCCCCCATCTTCTGAGGCACTGCTAACTGAAGTGAAGGTCATTCTTTGAAATGGGTATTTGCTGATTATCTTCACATATTGTAAGAGCTCTCATGGAAGAAAATCACTTCTAAAGGTGCTAATCATGATTATAATTGTTTTAGTTGAAACTGTTCAGTTTGTGCACCTATAGGCTCATATTTCTTCATTGACTGGTTCTGGAAGCTGTTGAGCTGTGCTTCCCAAATGGCACCCCAGCACAATAAAGCACAGGTATAAGGAGCTCCAATAACACCTATAACAGTGTTGATCCAGATTACCAAATCCAAAAGGCCTATAGAACACCAAACAGACCTAACCAAATGAGAAATTCACCAAGACATATCATATATAAAATGATCAACAGAGCAACTAAAGAAAGAATTCTAAAAGCAGCAAGGGAGAAACCCCAAGTCATGTTCAGCGGCATACCAATCAGAATCAGCATGGATTTTTCAGACCAGATGATGAAGGCCAGAAGATCTTGGAACAATATTTTTCAAGTTCTGAAAGATAACAATTTCCAGCCAAAGTTAATATACCCTACGAAACTCAGCTTTAAATGTGACAGAGAAATTAAATACTTGAATGAAAAATCCAAGCTAGCAAGATACATGAACACAAGCCATGCATTAGAGAATATTCTAAAGGACATTCTCCATTCAGAAGAATATGCAAATAATTCTCTAAATCCCTAAACAAAAGAGTGTCCACAATCACAGTACACTCCAAAAGAAACCCAAGATGGCACAAAACACAGCAACAATCACAAAGTCTGGGACTCAGATTCCCACATCTATCCTAACTCTGAATGTGAATGGTCTCAATGCCACACTTAAAAGACACAGATTGGCTTCCTGGATCAAAAAACAAAATCCAACAATATGTTGTCTGCAAAGAAACACACCTCACACTCAAAAATAGACACAGACTAAAGGTGAAAGTTTGGCAAAATATCCACCAAGTCTGTGGTCCAAAAAAGCAAGTTGGTGTGGCGATCCTAATATCTGATAAAGTTAACTTTGATACAAAACTACTTAGAAAGGACAAAGATGAACACTACATCATACTAAAAGGGACAATTCACCAAGATGACTTAATGATAATTAAAATGTATGCCCCCATTTCACAATTCCATGAAATACATGGAAAAAACACTCAAGAACATTAAACCCCTCATTGTTCTCAACACAATAATACTGGGAATTTCAATACACCATTATCAACATTGGAAAGATCATCAAAACAAAAAAAATCAAGAGAGATATCTCCAGTCTCAATATCTCTATTAATCAGTTGGGCTTAACAAATATCTAGAGAATAGTCCATCCTAATTCGGCTGAATTTACCTTCTTCTCAGCAGCTCACGGATCCTTCTCAAAAGTACACCATATCCTAGTCCACAGAGCTAACCTTAACAAATTCAAAAATGTGGATATAGTCCCATGTATCCTGTAAGATCACAATGCCATGGTTTTAGCAATGAACAACAACAACAACAACAACAAAACAAAACAAAAACACAAGCTACTTTAATACTTGGAATTTAAATAATGCCCTTTTAAACGAAGAATGGATAAAACACCAAATGAGATCAGAAATCAAGAAATTATTGAAATGAATGAGAATGATGGAACAACATATTGAAACCTCTGGGATAGTATGAAAGCATACTTAAAAGGTAAATTTATAGTGATAAATGCATACATTAAAATCTGGAAAGAGCCCGAATAAATAGGCTTATTCCCCAACTCAAACTCCTTCAAAAAGAGGAACAATCCAATCCAAAAGCTAATAGAACAAAGGAAATAACTAAAATCAAAGCTGAATTCAATGAAATTGAGAACAAAAAACAATACAAAGTATCAATAAAAAAAGAGTTGGTTGTTTGAAAAAAATAAAGAAGATCAACCAACCTCTTGCCAACCTCTCCAAAAAGAAGATTGAAATGAAGCAAATCAATAAAATCAAAGATGAAAATGGAAATGTCACCACAGACTCAACCAAAATCCAGGAGAGTATCAGATCTTATTTTGAAAATTTTTACTCTGCCAAGTTTGACAATCTTGAAGTTATGAACAGATACTTAGCCACATATGACACCCCCAGATTAACACTGGATGATATTGAAAATCTAAACCAACCTATCTCAGCTTCTGAAATCAAAGTGGCAATCAAAGGCCTTCCAAAAAAAAAGTCCTGGATCTGTTGGATTCATGGCAGAATTCTACCAAATGTTTTTTTTCTTTATTGAGAGATTTATTATAGAACAACCATACAAGTTTTTCACAAAATAATATAAAATGTTTATAGATTCTGGATATTAGAATTACCCCAAAGAGTGACCACCAGTTACCCAACCTTATCCCTCCCTTCCCCTTTCCACAATATCCATAAAAAAGTATTATGTTGTATAACATTTCACTTTATCTGGAGCTACCAAATGTTTTCAGAAGAATTAACACCGATCATCTATAAGTTTTTGATGAAGTTGAAAGTGCCGGAGCACTACCAAACACTTTTTATGAAGCAAATATAACTCTCATACTAAAATTTAACAAAGGCTCATCAAGAAAAGTGAACTGTAGACCAATTTCTCTGATGAACCGAGATGCAAAAATCCCAAATAAAATTCTCGCTAATCGGATCCAAAAGTGCATTAAAAAGATCAGACATGATGATCAAATGGGCTTCATTCCTGGAAAACAGGGCTGGTTCAACATTCACAAATCAATAATTGTAATTCACCACTTAAATAGAATTACAAATAAAAATCATATAATCATCTCAATCAATGCAGAAAAGGCCCATGATAATATTCAGCATCCTTTTATGCTCAAAACCCTGGAGAGGATAGGGATCAAACCTGTACAATGAATATTATCAAACTTTAAAAAAAGAAATTATAGAAGATCTGAGTAGATGGAAAAACATTCCATATTCATGGTAAGGTAGAGTCAATATCATCAACATGGTTATTTTACCCAATGCCCAACACAGATTTAATGAAATCCCTATTAAGATACCAACGTCATTCTTCACAGATATAGAAAAAGCAATACTCAAGATTGTATGGAATAACACAAGACCCAAAATAGCCAATACATTCCTCAGCAAGAAGGAGGAGGCAGAAAGCATCTCAATTCCTGTCCTGAAATTATACTATAAGGCTATAATGACAAAAACAGTATGGTATTCTACCAAAACAGAATGGAAGACCAATGGAATAGAATAGAGGACTCTGAGATGAACCCTCATACCTTTAACTACATGATATTTGATAAAGGAGAGAAAAATATAGTGTGAAAGAATGATAGCCTTTTCAACAAATGGTGTTAGACAAATTGGACAGCCATATGTAGAAAACTGAAATTGGAACCTTACATTTCACCCTGCACAAAAATTAAATCAAAATGATTCAAGGATCTGGATATTAAATCAGCAGCTGTACAATTGCTTGAAAAAGAAGTACGATGGACATTACATGACATAGGGGTCAGCACAGCCTTCATTAACAGGACGCCCATGGCGCAAATGGTAAAATCAAGTATAAACACATGGGATGCAAATAAACTAAAATCTTTTGCACAGCTAAGGACTTAGTGAAGAATCTCAAGAGAGAACCTAGGGGTCTGGAGCAGTGGCTCAGAGGTTACAATGCTTGCTCAGCATGCATGAGTATGTGAGTTCAAACCCCAGCACCCACATACATAACTGTCATAGCAACAAAAGCCATGTGAAAATCTCAATAGAAATTGATTCTGTGTGTCTCTCTCACTGTTCTTCTCACTTAAAGAAGAAGAGAGAGAACCTACAGAATGGAATAAAATTTTTGCCTGCTACATCTCAGACAGAGGACTAATATACAAAGAACTGGAAAAATTAAATACCAAAACCACTAGTAATCCAATTAATAAAAGTTTCTCAAAGGAAGAAGTCCCAAAAATTCATAAACATGAGAAAATGCTCTACATCACTAGCAATAGGAGAAATTCAAATCAAAACTTCACTGAGATTTTACCTCACTCCAGTCAGAGTGGCAAAAATGAAGAATACAAACAATGACAGGTGCTGGAGGGGCTGTGGGAAAAGAAGAACACTGTTATATTGCTGGTGGGACTGAAAACTACTACAGCCACTCTGGAAAGCAGTGTGGAGATGCCTCAAAAATTTAGGGCTGGATCTGCCTTTTGACCCAGCTATCCCACTCTGGGTATCTTCCCAAAAGAGCTAGAATTGGCTTACTATAGAGATACAGCTTCATCAATGTTTATAGCAGCCCAATTTACCATAGCTAAATTGTGGAACCAACCCAGATGCCCCTCACTTGATGAATGGATCCAAGAGCTGTGGTACATATATACAATGAAATATTCCTCAGGTATTAGATAAATGGATATTGTGGCATTTGCAGCCAAATGGACGGAGATGGAAAAAATTTTGCTAAGTGAAGTATTCTAAACCCAGAGACTGAAGGGTCGAATGTTTTCTCTCATTTGTGGAATCTAGAATATAACTGGAAACAGTTCATTAGATGGCTTACCTAACAATTACCTCAACATGTATGAATTCTTAAATGATCATGGGGAACTGTGCTAAGATTCCTAGGGGATAGAGGGAGGGTGTTGGAGGGGAAGGAAATAGGAAGGACATCAAGGTGACCAGAGGGAGGTAATATGGATGAATCTAATCTGAGGGGAACCTCCAACTTCCATGAGAAGTCCAATTAACTTGGGGCTTCATTAAAGTGAAACATGGAACCATGAAGAACCCAAAGGGGGGAAACCATGGTCTGGAACCAGTATTGGTTTATTCTGTCATTACACTGTTGTTCTTGATTGCTTAATGATGAACCCCTCTTAAGTGTAAGATCATGTTTATCAAATAAAAAAGAAAATAGAAGGACCAGAGGATAGGAGGCAAGTAGGGATGGAGAAAGTTTTGGGAAGGGATATTATTAAAATTATAGTGTTATATTGTGTGCATATGCTAATATGTAACAAATCGCACCATTATGTACAAATATAATGCATCCAAAAATGTGTTTGGGTGGGAAATTACTGAAGTTGTTAATGTTACTCAGGCTATAAAGACCATATAGATCTTAAGGGTCCCACAGCTTATAGTGGCTGCTTGGGTCATCAATACTACTCAGGCCCTAGAGGCCAGGCATATCATCAATTCTGTACAGATGATACAGTTAACTCAGGTCATAGAGACTATTCACAACATGGAGACTTGTCAGGAAATTTCAGCAACTCAGAACATAAATACTATGCAGGACAGAAGCTACATATTACTTCTATGACTACAGAGGTCATGGAATATATGCACATTACAGAAATAATGCATGTCATAGATGAAACTCAAGCTATATAGGCTATGAAGACCATAGAGAATACAGAAGACATAGAGTCTGCATAGATCATAGAAGTTATGTTGGTTATAAAGTCTTTTCTAAATGTCCTGCACAGACTTAGTGGTCTTAGTAGCATAAATGGCCTTAGTAGGGGGTTGGGGATTTGGCACAGTGGCAGAGCGCTTGGCTAGCACATGCAAGGCCCTGAGTTTGGTCTTCAGCCCTGAAAAAGAAAAAGAAAGAAAAAGAAAAAAAAATAAATGGCCTTAGTGGCCTCTGTGATCTGTGTGATCTCTGTGACCTGATTAGCTTCTATGGACTGCACAGCCTCTATGACATGCCTACCTTTAGGACCTGAGTAGGCTCAATGTCCTCAATAGACTATAATGACCTTAGCCCTCAGTAAACTCTATGGCCCGAGTGTTCTCAATGGCATAAATATCTTCAAATGCCTGTATAGCCTTTATACCTTTAGTAACTCCTATGCTTTTGTAGCCAATTTTCCCTCATAATCTTTATGACCTGAGTATTATCTGTGACCTGAGTCATCTTTATAACATCTGTAACCACTATTACTTGAATAGCCTCTATGCCTGTTTGAACTCTCTGGCATGTTTTGCATATATGAACTGTGTATATTCCATAAGCTGCAGAGTTTCTATGTTCCGTGAACTCTTTATGAGCAAAGTAGCCTAAATGACCTGATTAACCAACATGACTGGGGCTGGAAAGGTGGCTCAGCGGTTATGGCATTTATTTGTCACGTGCAAGTTCAAACCCCCAGCACCACGTACACAGTGAAGATTCAACAGCAAAAGCCACATGAAAAACCAAATAACAATTGTTTCTCTCTCTCTCTCTCTCTCTCTCTCTCTCTCTCTCTTGGGAAAAATCTTACATGACTTGTTTAACCTCCTTGTTCTGTGTAAGCCATATGATTTGCATAGTTTCTGTGATCTGTGCATCCTGAATTATCTGCATTGTCTCTAGACCCAAGAAGCATATAAGAACAGCATAACCTCTATGAACTGCATGAACCCTCTTGTGTATTATTGACCCATGTAGCCTCTAAAGCCAGGGAATCCTATATGGGCCATATAGCCCCTATAGCCTTTATGACCTATGTAGAGTTTAACAACTAACTTGCCCCTATGACCACTCTTGCCTCTGTGATCAAGTTGCATTTATGACCAACATAGCTTCTATGAGTAGCCTCTATGACCTGCATAGACTCTTTGACTGTCAAAGACTTTATTTGTACTGTAGAAACTGTGTAGCCTCTATTGCCCTTTTGCAACCTTTGTGTAATATCTGTAACTTTGTAATATCTATATACTTAATGTCTAGTTCCATAGTGGAATGAGGTGCACTATATGTGCATTCAAGGGGCAGGGGTTTGAGCATTCAAATATCAATTTGTACCCTTATTTGAGGTCATGTCCACATGCTGTGTAAGAAAATTTTTTCATAAGGTGTAAATTTTTTCAGGGTAAAGGCAAAGAGTGTAGTTTGTTGAAATGGTACTGAGTGAAACATATAACCAAATCTGATAAAGAAATAAGTACTCATTTACTTATAAAATGGATCAATAATATCAATGATGTTGGGTATTGAGTTTGGAGGAACTTAATGGATGAAATAGAACATTACAATTGTCATAATCTTCCATGAAATGCCACTTTTTCCAGGTTTGTGAACAGGCACCATTGGGATGTCAGACAGAAGAAGGAAGGTGATAATCACCCCTTTGTTAATTAGGTCTTAAAAAGTAAGTTTTAATCCTTGAAAATATTGTGTTATATTGATAGCCATATAATCCATTTCCACTGAGAATTTCTGAGTTCCTATTTTATCTAACCAAGGTATAGCATATTTAAATGGAAGTCTATAATAAATGAAATTTTAAATAGTTTCATTATATATTTAGTAGCTTTTGTTACCTCATTTAATTTATACATGACATTGTGGTTCATTTCAACATAACTATGCAAGCATGGAGTATAGTTTGCTTCAATTATGTCATTAATATTTCCCCTTTCCCTCCCTTCATCCCCCCCATTCTTACCAGTGTAATTTTTAGGTAGAACTTGACAAAAGCAACATCATTTTGAAACATATGATTCATCTTGGAACAAGAATCACCTCAGTCACTGACTCAACATGACAGGGAACCTCAGACAATACTCCATTATGTAAAGAAATATCAAAGGATACTCCATCATCCTACAAAGAAAGGAGACTGGGATGCAAACCATGAAAAAAAAAACAGTTCAACATGGAACAGTGACCACCTCAAAGAATGAAGGTAATGACAAAAGGACCTTTCCCTGAAAATCCCTAGCAAAGGCCTATCCACAAAAATTCCCCCACTCCTTAATTCTCCTGTGCCTCTGGAGGTTATAAGTGGAAGGCGGGTCTCAGTCTCCACTGGATGCCCCTCTACATGGTTGTCCTGAATAAACCTGTATTACTGTTGGGCCACATCTCCTTTGTCTTCATTCTCTTCATATGCTTCATACGTTACAGCTATTGCTATGTTGGTTTAGTGGGACACACAGATGTAGCTATTATTTGAGAACACATTTTGATTGCATCAATGAAGCTTTACTAATAGGTGCAGTTTAGCATATAGTAAAGTGAGTTAAGAACTTACTCCATACAAACACAAAATCTATTTAGTGCCTTTTATCGTTTCACTATATAGTTATTTAAGATTTTTGTGCATTATAAATATATGCAATACAGTATTAAGTATTGTTACATGTGTGTGACATACTTCACTCAATCTCCTTTCTCAGCAACACATACATAGCTAAGTGTCTGAACAATGAAAGCCACATGAAAAACTGAATAAAATTGATTTTTCCTCTCATTCTCACTGTCCCTCTCTCTTTAAAATAATTTTAAAAATATTAAAAAAATAAAATTTAAAACATCCCAGTGACTTCCAAATTACAATTTTCACTTGCCTTAGAAAAATTTTATGTGACTCATCAGAGCTAATATTTTCCCCTAGAGATGACATGGATTCAATGTAAGCAGTAGAGGTAGCTCCATAACCCTTGGAAGGAAGGAGAATGGCTATGGGAAATATGTACTTGAAAGTGAAATTCAAAGATCACACACACATATACGCATCAATACTGCTTCCACAGTTCTCTTAATCCTAAAATTTATCATTAGATTTAGATTATATCGGTAAATTAAAATTAAATTAATATCTGTGGGTATTGGCTCAAGTGAATGAAAATATGGAAACAATATAGGGTAGATGCTTGTCTGATTTTAATTTCTGAGGATGACTTGTAGAAAGTACAGTGGCTGATTGAAATAAGAATTTTGTTTTTTTGTGTGTGTGTGCTAGTGTGTGCTCACGTTCTAGTAAGAACAAAAATGGATAGGCTAGATTATATAGTCACATAAAGACTCCATTGTATAAAAGTTTGGTAGTCTGTGTCATATAATATCTGTTCTTTAATAACAAGTATATAATTGCCACTGCAAATTATAAAGTACAGTAAATGAAATAGCCCATCAAATATACATAATTAAGCAATGTGGGATCTTTAAATGATCCATAAGTGTGTCTTCTTTGTCTTACTCCATTATCGTATATATTTCTATTTATACATACCTGCAAGTATTTAAAACTAAATATGTAGTCAATATTGTGCAAAAGTTTTTAAATCTAATTTTTTGAGGACAGACAAGTCTCCTTATGGGTTATTCTTAGGGATTTTAAGTGAAATCTTTTGCCTTCTTTTGGGTTTTTATCTACAGGACATTCCAGAGCCATGCAAACCCTCTTGGAAATATGGGGAATATTTCTCTTTTTAATGGTTCTCTTCTCCCAGAATATGCACTGACTGCTATTTGACTCTGAGTCTTCATATCCCCCAGATTAGGAGGATGTGTGTCTCTCCAGAGTTGCAGTGCATTTTGGAGATTTATCATTCCATCAGGTAAAATTTAAAAATTATAATTCAAGACACAGACACCTGGAATTTAATTTCATATCTATATATCTTATGAACTACTCTCTTATTTTCTACATAATGACAAGTAGAAAAAATAAGTAAAGATCAGACTTGTGAGGAAATATTCTCCAAATGAACTCAATTTTGACTTCATATTATAAAATGACTAAAGGAGACATTATGCCACCATTTGCTCAATAGTCTGGGTTTTTTTCTTCTTTTTAATGAGAGAGGAATTGTGAGACAGAGAGAGAGAGGGAGAATCAATTTAATTTAGTTGGTCACGTGGACTTTGTAGCTCAGAGACTTCGTTGTGTACATAATGCTGGGGTTTGAACTCACATACTCATGCAGGTCAGGTTAAGCCAACACTCCAACCCCACTATGTTTTATTATCATTAATACAGAATATTTATCAGAGTCATACAGTTTAGTATCTATGATAATAACATAATTCCATAAATATGTATTAACACATTAACATTTTTATTTAGAAAAAATCTTGTAGAAGATGAATTTCAAAATTCACGGTGAAGCCTCAAAAATACAGATTAATAACAATTACAGGAGCTGAAGTGGTGGCTTCGAGGTTGTAGTACTTGCCTGGAATGTGTGAGGATAAAGTTCAAACTCCCACATCCCATATACAATGAATTGTCAGCAATGAAAATCATATGAAAAACTAAATAAAATGCATTTTTTATTTCTCTTATTCTCCTGCTCTCTTTTAAAAAAGAACAGAGGTACAAATCTTCTGACATAATGATATATGTGAGAATTATATTTTATCAAGATTTCAAAAGTGAAGATATGTCAGCATCTTGATGCATAATTAAGTTATAACCTTTCAGAGATGCACTTTATACATTATACTATGATATTGTGGAGGATTTCTTTATTTATATCACATCAGCTACTAGTATAATTAAATTTAAGCAAACAATGGTAATTCACCATTTTTAAATTTAAATGATTTCTGTCCACTTATCACTCTCATATATCTCATGATATGAGGTATTATACTTTTCATGTTTGTCAAGGTTTGTGTGCATTGTAATTTGTTATTATTTGAGGTATGTACTTTGGACAAGTACTTTTTCACATTCAGTACACATATCAGATTTTTGATATTGAAGAGAGTTTGAAATTTATACAAAGACTTAGGCACATATCCACTGTTTCTTCATGGATTATCACATTTCTATCAAAGGGAATAAGAATAAAAATATTTTGGCTTGGGGTTGGGGCATTAGCTCAGTGGCAGAGCACTTGTCTAGCATGTGTGAGGCCCTGAGTTCAGGCTTCAGCCCTGAAAAAAATATTTTGGCTTACCTGATTCAATTTTCTTCCATAATGCAGCCTTAATAAAACATCCTGTTATATATAATAGAATTACACTCAAATACATATATATACCATATTTACTTATATTTTATGAAGGCTGCAATATTGCAGTCACATATATTGTTGACCCTCAATGTCCAAGCTTTATTCATCCACAGAGTGAACCAAATGTAAATTAAATATATTTGATAGAACAACTACTTCTGTACTAGACATGTATAGTACCCTCTTTCTTGTCACATCTACTGTTTAAGTATTTACTATTTCATTGTTTATCCCTTTCTATATGAAAGTATAAGTTCCATAGAGGCAGAAATTCTTTTGCCTACAAATAATATCTTTTTAATTAATTGGTATTTAGAACAAGAAATCTTGTGGACAAATACATTTGATGTTCACAACAATGTTCCCTTGGTGTCCAATTTTTCTCCACTTTTTAGTAATGTTGCATCAATTACTAAGAATTTTGTCACATTCTTTACTATCCTTTGCTATCTCTAGCAAATTTTAATTCTCAAGTATTGAGTAAGCTGTTTAGAGCTATTAGAGCATGTCTCATTTTTTTACCTTTCTATAGTTTACTTAGTCTTTTCTTGTGGCATAAGGGTTGAACAATACTTAAAGTCTTTGACACAATGGCAACATTTGCAAAGCTATTCTCCAGTATGAATGCTCTACTATTTGGTAAGAATTGGGCAATATATCAGGGCTGGAGTGGTGGCTCAGCTGTTTTGGCACTTGCCTGGCAATCACAAGGACCTGAGTTCAAACCCCAGCACCACGTACACAACTAAGTGTTAGAGCAACGAAGGCCATCTCTTTCTCTGTCTTTCATCTCTTTCACTGTCCCTCTTTCTTAAAAAAAAGAATTGGGCAATATGGATTAGCTTTATCTTATTCTTCACATTTATAGGCCTTCTCTTCAGCATGAATTTTCTGATGTTCAGTAAGGCTTGAACGTTGCTTAAAAGATTTGACACTCCCAGACATTTTAGGGCTTCTCTTTAGTGTAAAAAAAAATTCTATAAGGTCGAGGTAGGTGAGACATTTGAATGAAAACTTTCCCACATTCATTACAATGGTAAGTCCTCCATCCAGTATGAATTCTCTGATGTTTAGGAAGGAATGATTTTTGGATAAAAGTTTCCCACATTCTTCACATTTCTAGGGCGTCCCTCTATTATTAATTATTTGATGCTGAGTAAGGCATGATTTTTTATCAAAAGCTTTGCTCCATTATCCACAATTCTAGGGCCTCTCTACTGTGTGAATTCTCTGGTGGCAAATCAGATCAGATGTGATGTTTCATTTAAAGCTTTCCACATACTTCACATTTGAAGTGACTCTTTCTAGTATGAATTGTCTGACACTGAATGAAGAAAAATTTTGTTAATAGCTTTGCCACATTCTTCATATTTGTAAGGCTTCTCTCTAGTTATAATTGTCTGGTGTTTGGTAGGACTTGAACAATGCCCAAATTCTTTAACACATTCTTTATATTTGTAGATTTTCTCCCCACTATGAATTCTCTGGTGTTGCATAAGGATTGAGTTTTTATTCATCTTTATCAATACTATAAAGAAAATGTGGTTTGAGTCCCACCAGAAGGTGCTCTGGACACCACACATAGGACCCACATCCAGAACAGACCTGGTTAGGACTAACCAAGGGAAGTGTCCCACCTGGAGCAGCCCCACCTACCAAACACCCCATGTTCCTGCAGGACCTGTTTGAGTCCCAGGAGAAGGCACTCAAAACACCAAGAAGGACCCCTGTCTAGAGAAGTCCCATTCAGGACCAACCACAGGGTTTCCTGCCTGAAGTAACACCCAAATAAGCAAACCTCACTTTACATTTGGGGCCTGTTTGACTCCTGCTGGAAGGTAGATCTCCATTATGGTAGGTTCAGGTTTGTAAACTTGAGACTGGAACCAAAAGATAGAGTAACAACAGGACCTAGGCCAAAACAGCATCTGGAAGAAGATGATCATCAAAGACTTGGGGCTTGTATGATCATTTAACTTGCGAAGAAAAAGCACCTGAAGAAATGACTGTTTTCCCCTCAGGAAATCTCAATTCAGAGATCCAAAGGAAGCTCTTCAAAATGAAGAATCAAAAGAGGAGAGGTTCACCTCAAATATAAAACTTGACCAAAAAGGATGACAAGGATAGGGGTTGAGAAGAAAACCTTGAAAATATTATTAATGATATGATCACTGAAAGGAACAATGAATTAAAAGAAGACATAATAAAGGGACTAAGTGAGAAGACTGAAGAGATGAAAAACTCTATTATCAAAGAAATAGACATACTCAAAAAGGAAACAACAGAGCTAGAATCTGCAGACAATGACAAAATAGGCACCATGGAAGAATATAATACCAGACTAACATCTATAGAAAACAGAACATTAGCTCTTGAAGAAAGAACTTCTGACAGTGAGGACAGGCTGAGGAAACTTGAGTGCATGAATGACAAAAAAGAAAAAAATCACAGAACATGAATAGAATTTTTAAAATATCTGGGATGAAATGAGAAGGAAAAATTTAAGAGTAATTGGGATACAGAAAGAAATTGAAACATGAACAAATGGGATAAGAAATATTTTCAAGGAAATTGCTAAGAAAAGGTTGCCCATACAAAAATACAGTCAAATATGCTCATTCAGGAAGCTAGTGGGACACCAAAAAGGAATCCTCAAATGAGAGCTCACCAACACATATCATATTAAAAATGTAAAACCGTGAAATCAAGGAAAAATATTTGAAGTGAAAAGGGAGAAATGACAAATCATATTCAGAGGCAAACCAATCAGAATCATGTCTGACTTCTCAGTTCAATTCAGGAAGCCAGAAAATCTAGGAAGGAGTTATTTTAAAGCCTGAATGGACACAACATTCAGCCAAGAATACTTTACCCAGCAAAACTCAGATTCATATTTGAAAAGGATATAAGAACTGTTTATGAGATGAACAAACTTGTAGCATTTGTGAACGGAAAGGCAGCATTACAAAGAATTCTCAAAGATAAACTCCAGATACAAGCACAAGCTAATATTCCTCAAAACCCACAAACAGAGGAAATTTAATAAAGGTACATGTTATCTACAACTAAGACAGCACAGAATTTACTAATAAAACTCAATGAATATCAACCACAACCACATAACAATTCTAACACTGAAAGCAAATGGTCTCAATGCGCCAATCAAAAGACAAAGACTAGCAGATTGGATCAAAAACACAATCCAACAATATGCTGCCTACAGGAAACCCACCTTACAGCAAGGGACACCCACAGATTAAGGGTGAAAGGATGGGAAAAAATCTACCAGACATCTGGCCCAAGAAAGCAAGCTGGAGTTGCAATTCTTATATCCAACAAAGTGGATTTCAAACATAAATTAATCAAAAGAGAAAAAGAAGGACACTACATCCTAGTAAAGGGAACAATACAACAGGAGGTAATAACCATAGTAAACATATACTCTCCAAACACCAATGTTCCCAACTATGTGGAAAAATTCTCCAAGATGTGAAACTACTTGTGAACCTCAACACAACAGTACTGGGAGAATTTAACACTCCTTTATCCCCAGTAGATAGATCATCAAAGCAAAGAAACAATAAAGAGTCATCCAACTCTAAAGAATCCATGAATCAAGCAGACTTAACAGACATCTACAGAATATTCCACCCCAAATTGGCAGAGTATACCTTCTTCTCAGAAGCAAATGGATCCTTCTCCAAAATAGATCATACTCTAGTTCACAAATGAAATCTCAGCAAATATAAAAAAGTAGATATCATTCCATGTATCCTATCAGACCATGATGCATGATCTTAATAATTAACAGAATGAAATAGCATAAAAACATATATATGTGGAGATTGAATAGCACTCTTATTAAATGAAGAATGGATCCAACAAGATATGAGAACAGTAATTAAGGAATTCTTAGAAGAGAATGAGAATGAGGATGCAACATATTGAAACCTCTGGGACAGTATGAATGCATTCTTAAGGGCAAAGTCCTTTGCACTGAGTGTCCACATTAAGAATCAGGAGAGACCCCTAATGAACAAGCTTATGATCCAACTTAAATCGCTAGAAAAGGAAGAGCAGTTTAATCCCAAAGCCAGTATAAGACAGGAAATAATTAATTTTGAAGCTGAAATCAATGAAATTGAGAACCAAAAAACAATAATGAGTATTGATGAAAGAGCTGTTTCTTCAAAAAAATAAATAGAATTGACAGACCCCTAGCAAATCTAACTGAAAGAAGGAGACAGTTAAAAAAAAAAAACAAGAAAATCACCAATGAAACAGGGGTGATCACCACTGACTCCTTTGATATCAAACACATTATTAGAACTCCTTTTGAAAAACTGTACTCCTCTAAATCAGATAATATGGATGATTTGGACAAATTTCTAGACACAAACAACATCCCCAAATTGACACAGGATGAATTTGGAATCCTAAACAGCCCAGTAACAGGCACTGAAATCCATACAGCAATTAAAAGTCTTCCAAAGAACAAAAACCCAAGACCTGTTTGATTCTCTGCAGTTTTACCACACCTTTGAAGAAGAGCTAACACCTCTCCTTATGAAGCTATTCCAAGAAAATGAAAAAGAGGGAACTCTCCCAAACACTTTTTATGAAGCAACCATAACTCCGATACCAAAACCCAACAAAGACACATCAAAGAAAGAAAACTACAGACCAATATCCCTCGTGAATATCAACCCAAAAATAGTTAATAAGGTTCTTGCAAACCACATTCAAAAACACACCAAGAAAATGATTCATCATGATCAAGTGGGCTTCATTCCTGGTATGCAAGGCTGGTCCAATATATGCAAATCAATACATGTAATTCATCACTTAAATAGAATTAAGGACAAAAACCATATGATCATCTCAACATATGCAGAAGAGTCTGATGAAATCCAGCACCCATTTATGCTCAAAACTCTGGAGAAAGGAGGGATCAAAGGAAATTATCTAAACTTTGTAAAGGCCATATATGCCAAATCCTCAGCTAGTATAATACTAAATGGAGGAAGGTTGAAACATTTCTGCTGAGCTCTCGAACAAGACAAAGCTGCCCACTTTCACCACCTTTATTCTATATAGACCTCGAGACCCTGGCTGGAGCAATCAGACAGGAGGAAGAAATTAAAGGGATAAGAATATGAAGGGAGAAATTCAAATGATCCCTTTTCCCAGATGACATGATCCTATATCTGGAAAATTAAAAAAAAAGAACTCCACCAGAAACCTGCTATATCAAGTAAACAGATTTGGCAAATAGCAGACTACAATATCAACACCCATAAATCAACAGTTTTTCTATATGCCAGCAATAAAACAGAGGAAGATGAAATTAAGAAATAGGTTCTATTCACAATATCCTCTGAAAGAATACAATAATTGAGATTAATCTAAATACACAAATAAAAACCTCTATTATGAAAATTATTGAACACTGAAAACAGAAATTGCAGGAGACCTTAGAAGATAAAAAGATATTCTGTGCTCTTGTTTAGGCAAATCAATAGAAACAAAATGTCCATTCTGTCAAAAGCACTGTGGTACAGGTTCAGTGCAATCCCTATAGATAGAACCTATTTCTTAAGAAATAGTTAGGCCTGGAGACTCTTCAAGATGGCGATCTGAAGACAAAAGGCTTCCCCTGCTCCCCCGTGACTGATCAGGATATCTCCGGCTTCTCACCAATATTTTGAGGTGCGTTTGGGGGATTAGCATTGTGAATCACCAGTCCTAATCTTAGCAGTGGTTCTGGGGAATAGATACTTAGGAGCGACCAGGGATTCTTTGTTCCACGCTGCCGCGGCGGCGGTGGCGGTGGCGCCTGGCCCGCTGGCCGGCCGGCATTTGCACTCTCCCGCCTACATTCCCACCCGCCTGAGTCACTTCTGCAAAGAAAAACCTGCACAGCTTTAAAGACAGCGTTCTGGCGAGGACACCTACCGTACCTGCGCTCTGTCTGGCGGCAGGATCAGTGACTGGAAAGAGCTTTCAAACAAGCACAGAGCAGTGGTTTTCACAGAAGAGGCGGTGCAGTAACTGCAAGGGCATGAGAGCCGAGCAAGCGTACGTACTTTATCCGCTTACTAGTTACTGCACGCCCAGCCCACCTGAACAGGGCAAGACCTCTTTGGGATTGCAAAGCAAGCTCTAAATGCTCTGTCTGGAAGCAGCAGAGATAAAAGGTGGAAAAAGGACCAGAAGGCTTGGCTGAAGCCCTGAAGAAGGTGAGGGAACAGTGAGGGAAGGGGAGCATCCATTTTTAAAACCACACTCCCTGTCCTGGACCTGCACCCCCCAGGTCTGCAAAAGAGGCTCATAAAACTGGGCCTGGATCCTGCAGCTGAACACAGGCAGTCTCAGCAGAAGGTGGGGTCAGGGGCCTGAATCCTTCTCTCATAAAGGATCTGGGACTGAGGAGTAATGGAGTTCAAGGCTCTGTCCTCCCATCATAGACACTTCTTTCACAGGGCAGAGGAGCTGACCCCCACCCCAGGGATCACAGAGGTCATATCCAACAACGACCAGCAGATGGAGCTCTGATAACATATCTTCTGACCTTTGGATCCCCTGAATACACTTCAAAAAAGGTTTGAAACTGGTCATATCCAGCCATAAATAGAAGATCCACTCCCTGAAAGGACCAGAGGCAATCATATTATCGATACTTCCAGGGATTGCCTATTAAGTATAATTTTCCTCCTTTTTTTTTTTGCCTTTATTTCAACTTCATTTTCAAATTTTCAAGGTGTGTACCACAGCGATAAATGGTGGAGTTTACTGGTTCTCCAATATATAAAAACTCTAGCAGGGTTTTTTACTTTTCTGTAATGCTAATGTTGTAGAACAGTTAACCCCTACCCCTACCCCTTTTTTCCTTCTCTTTTTCTTTTTATATCCTGTCTCTTTTCTTTTTTCTCTCTCCTCTTAGAGGGATAATTAACAATAGTAGTTCTTCTTAGTTTGGTAGCCTGTTTTTAAGGTTTCTTTCTCTTTTCCTATTTAGAAGATCTCTGACTCACTCTTACCCATCCGTCCTAGCCCTGTTATTATTCTAGAGAAGAAGGACTCCAGTCAGGGCATAAAGTAACTGAAATATTTTATGCCTGAAGAGCATAATTCTCAGGGAACACTTCTCCCCTTAAATTTTAGCAATAACCCAAATCTTGCCAATAACCCTTTTACCCTCCCTATATTAGGACACAGCTATCCTAGCTTCCCCTCGGATCAGTATCTTCTTTTCTATTTCTTTCTTTCCTGCTTTATTTCATAGTTAGTAAATCTGTTCTGTTCAATTCCCTTTTCTCTTCAAATGTTTTCCCCTTAGCATTGTCTTGTTCTTTCTATAGCAAAAAATTTTTTAATCTTCCACTTTCTCACTGTACATAATTGGTATACAAAAACCTCTCTCTTAATTTTACTGGCATTACCCCCTCCCTTCTGACTCCAAATTAGTTAACTCAATTTCACCCCCCATTATCAAGACTGTGTAAATATTACTGTGGTAATTGTTAATCTGAGTAACACGTATTTGTTCCTGAATTTCTGTCATAGGTAATAGTAAATTTCTAGTATCACCAAAAGTATTGATTATTACTTACAATAGTTGCATAGGTTGAAATTGATATTCCATTACAGTGGATGCTAAATAACTAATTCAATACTGTTTATTGTAAGCTTTGATTATACATATTATTAATTTACTTCTAGCACATGAGGTGTTAGAATTCTGCAAGGGTAACAAACAGTTTAGAGTAAAAGGGGTTGTCTTGTGAAATCAACTCTCCTGACAAAACCCCATCTCAAAGAAGGGTTGGGAAGAATCTCCCAACCCAAAAGCTTAGCCCATAAGGCAGAAGACAGGAAAAAGAATCACAGAACCTGTAGTGCTCCCACAAAAGGTTCACCTGGTAAATAAGAGAGAAGAATCTCTTCAAGCATGAGAAATAAAACTCGAAGAGGTTCACCACAATCCCAAAACTCCCCTGATAGGGGGGTTATGGCCAGGGACTGGGATGAAAATCTAGAACAATATATCAATGAGCAGATAACAAAAAGGATCCTTGGCTTAAAAGAAGAGATAATGAAGGGAATAATGGAGAAAATACAAGATTTGAAAGACTCGATTATTACAGTAATAGATTCTCTCAAAAAGGAAGTTACAGACCTCAAATCTGTAGTCAATGACATGAAAGGGACCATGCAAGAATTTAATAATAGATTAACTTCAGTAGAAAATAGAACCTCTGCCAATGAAGAAAGAACCTCCAAAAATGAAGACAGATTGACCAAGCTAGAGCGCTCAGACACCAA
>PVKS010030230.1:0-24604 GCA_004027875.1 Aplodontia rufa | reverse complement strand
TGGTCAATTAATCTGAATGTTTCTCCACACTTCAACCTTTCAGAAACATAGCAACATTCTGTTTGTCAGTCATGAAACATTTGAGATCCCCTAATCTTCATCCTTTCTCCTCTGGCTGAATCCATGACTGGACTCATGATCCCACTCCACTGCAAAGCATCAGTGCAGCACTCTTTCACCTGCATTTTCAATAATACCCATAACTAGTTATACTTTTAAAATTCGAGTCTGATTGTCCCTCCCTTTCTTAAACCCTTAGTATTTTGTTTCCATTTTCCTGGATTTAAAAAAATAAAAAAGCATGATATGGATTACAAGAACTAAATTGAATATTTCCCTACTCAGATGTTTTCTGTTTATATTCTTTTTCTTTTTTACACGTAGAATTTCTTCCACTACCTTCCCTATAGTCATAATACCATGAACTTGTGTTCATTGGTCCTTTGTTGATGGACTTATTTATAAATGCATTTCTTAACTAAATTTTACATTTCTTAAAGATAGGCTTATCTAACATAGTCTCTGGAATTTACTAAATCTTTAATAAGTATTTGCTCAAAAACTATAAGAGCAAAATGTGAATGCTCTAAAAGATGGTGCAATATTATGATTAGAATTTTGAAGCCCTAAAGACACAATATATATGTTCTTTATTTTGAAAAGAATGTCTCATTGAACAAAAAAGGAATATTTCCGCTTCTTATCATTGTTCATAATCTGATATATTTATCCATATTTTATTGTAGTGTTTTATATTATCCTACTGTTGCACTAAGCAGTGCATAAATATAATTTACTAACATTCAGATAAACCTATTAATGTAGATATTATTAATGGTCCCATTGTACAGTGGTCAAACTATTGTGGATTAAGGTTAAGTATCCTGAGCTTACATCAAATATATATAAAACACCAAATCTCAGTGAGGATTGTCACTGTAGAGCACTTGCTCAAGTCTTTGGAATCCTTTTATAAACACAGGAGTTTCCCTTCATATGTTTACAAGTTTAAATTATCTTCTTTTCCATTAGTTTCCTGTGATAGTGAACAATGCATGGTATATTTGTCTAATTCTTTATCTTTTTCTTCCTTTTCTCCTTTCCTTACTTTTCTCCTTCCTGCCTTCCTTTCTCTTATCTTTCATGTTTGTTTAAAACACCTTTAAGTACTCACTATGCACTGATTGAGATTAAAAAGATTAAAAATTATTTTCTAAGACAACTTTCACTTCCACTGCCACTTCTCAAACTCAACATTATCTATTTAGAACTACTATGAATTTTAGCTACAATATCATTTGTAGTTTAATTCTAGGCTTAAAAATTCTGTTATTTTCCATTGAACTTAGACTAAATCCTAGCTGATTTGTCTTTCCTCATACATTTTATGAATTTCTTTGTACCTATTATCTTTTTTTTCTTAAGCCACATTTACTCTTTTTCACTATGTTCCATTATCACAATTTTTTCCTACTTTCAGCTCTTTCCTCTCTGGACCTTTGAAACTACTGAACTACAATCTTCTCTGCCTGAAATATCTTGCTGGAGATGATTTGCTGCTTCTCATCTCAGTTTCAATTTAAATATATTTTCTGATGACCCAAGCTAAATTAGGTTTCTGTTCCCATATATTCACTACTAACATTCTGCTCTGTTATGTTTATAAAAGCAACTTTGCATTTATTAATCCATTTCTATTTATTAGTAGTCTCTAAGAATAAAACTTCAAACTACTTTAACTCTGGGTCCTGCTAGTTTTGGTTACTCTATTGCATATAACCAATAAATACACACTGACTAAATGAATAAACATAATCTCATAGATCCTATGTAGAAATGTACAAATGAAGGTGAGACCCTATGGCTTTCCTGCATCCCTGGAATGAAAATGATTCATGCTGTGAAAAGAAACTGAGTCCCATTTTCCTGCTCATATGTTGACAAATCAGCACAGACTTTTGGATCCTTGTGCCAGCTGGGAGGGTCCTGGTTTTGCTGGTTATCACATACTGAGAACATAAATCATAGGAGAGGAGGATATTTTGTGAACTTTGGAATGTGAGATGATGAACAGATGGATTGAGTGACATCCAGACTGATCTAGGCATTCATTGGAGTTCCAGAAGACTACCAGTAGTGTACTGGAGTGATCAGAGATACCATCTCAAGAAAAATTCATGTGTTGAGACAATTGTCACAGTTAAGCAAGGAAAAAACTCAAACAACAACAAAAAATGCTACAGTGCATATGTCACTCAAAGCATTATTATAAGCAGAGCAAACATCTGTTCTTTTTTTGATATACTTGCGTTTCACATCAGATACTTGGTCCAAGTAACTTTCATTTAAAAAGTACAATTTTTCATACCTCTTTGATGCTTACATATCAGCAATATGCATATTACTTTATAAAAACAAAATAGTATAAAATAGTTTTAAAGAGAGTTGTTATATAGTAGATCACCATTTTATTTTGAGTTAGAATAATGCCTTTTTGAGATGCACAAATGGATATCATTTCTGGGCTTCAGTTTTTCACTTATAGACTCATTGGGTATTTTAGTTAGCTTTCTCATTGCTGTAACCAAAACACCTGACAAAAACAATGTAGAGAAAGAAAAGTTCATTTTGGCTCATGATTACAGAGATTAAGTCTGTGGTTAACTGATTCTGTAATTGTGGGCCTTAGATGAGACAGAATTTCACAGTAAATGGGTGTGGTGGAGGCAAGCAACTAAGGAAATGGCAACCAGGAAGCAGAGCTATCCCTGTTCACCAGGGACAAAATATGAATCCAAAAGTCAACTCCCCGGCATCATCCACTTTCTCCAGCCATACCCGACCTGACTATAGTTACTAAGCCGTTAATCCATACCAGTGTACTAATTCTCTTATTAGGTTACAACTCTCATAAAATCATCATTTCACTTCTGAATTATTCTTGCACTCTCTCACACATGAGGTTTTTTGTTTGTTTGTTTGTTTTGGGGGATACCTCATGTATAAACCAAAAACATTTTCTCCCTGGTTCCTAAAAGTTAATTCCCTTCTCAGAATGCAAACTATATTTAGTCCATTATCAAGAATCCCCATAGCTTTAACATCTCTAGCTTTACCCAAACTTTCAAGTTAAAACTCTCATTTGAGACTTGAAGCAAACTCAACTCTGTATAAATGTTTTCCTCCACAAAGATCAAAATCAGTTACATATAATTTATATATTTTGGCTCAGAGTAAATATTTCAATTCCACATGAGAGAAATTTGGGTATATAAAGAAAGGATGGAACCAAAGCAAGATCAAAATCCAGCCAGGCAAATAAAGTTCTGTGTCTTTGTATCCATTAAGATATTGCCATTTTTCATACCTGGAAAAATAATAATAATCTGGAGCATGTGTACCCTGATGCTCCAAAGAGTTGTGTAGCTCCACCCCTATGACAGTGCTGGTTGCAGCCCACATGACCTCTCTCTTGGCTTGTCTTTGCTCAATACCTTGTGCTTTCTTCAGTAAATATTCCATGTTAATGGCATCTTTTATTCTTAGAGATCTTTACTGGAGTTTCATCTTCTTTCTCATATCTTCATACATCACTCACTTGGGGGCTTCCTGCCTGATATCAGACCCTGCTACTCTTAGTCTGAATTTCCAAACTTTTATTTGAAATTTCAGCAGAAGCCATAGCCTCCTAACTTCTGAATTCTGCATTCCTCCAGAACCAGCACCATATGTTTGATGACAAGGTATGTTATTATCTTGAGTAGTAGCCAAGCTTCCTGGATCACCAGATGACACAACCTCTAAGGACCTGAGTTAAAAAATTTCCTAGTCCACCTATGCAAGCAGGGTGACCCCATGGTCTCACCTCAAATAAATGTTTACTTTTATGCTCTTGAATCTCAGATGAGTAAGGTCTTGTCAATTCCTGAGGTGACTTCAAGCTTTCCCACTGTTTCTGGGTAAAGTACTTAAAATCTTTTTAGTGGTTATAATCTCTTAAATAGACACATTTCCTTAGCCTCAGGTTTACGTGCACCTTTATGGCCAAATTATAAGCTTTTTCAAATATTTCTGCTCTGCTTTCTGCTCCTGATTGTCACAGTAAACTTTCTTAAAAGCCACCAGCAATAACCATGCCACTGTCTGAATGTTGTGGTGCCTTGAAATTTCTTCTACATATTAATTAGTCCATCATGTTTCAATTCAGCCTCAGAGTTTCAAGACATGGGCAAAATGTAAGCAACTTCTTTGTTAGAATGTAGCATGAATGATATCTAGTCCAGTTTCTAATAGAGTTCATCTCCTTTGAAACCTAATGAGTCCATTCTTCATTGTCTGCCGTCCTATTGGCATTCCAGTCCTCTGAGCTTCTAACAAAATTTTTCATCGTTCCACCTACAGTATTCTAAAATGTTTCCAGTTAGCATAACCATACTTTCCAAAATTCCTCTCAGGAATTCCAAAATACTCCAAAAGCTTCTGAGCTATAAGGTCAGGTTAGTTACAACCATGACTTCAGTACCAATTTCTGATTTAGTCAGTTTTTGTGGTTTGTTTTTTTTTTTTTTTTTTTTTTGCTGTGACCAAATGACCAACAAGAACAATTTTAGAAGAGGAGAAGTTTATTTTGAAGTATATAGTTTCAGAGTTTCAGTACATGGTCAACTCTTCCCATACTTGTAGCCTTGTGGTGGGGAAGAATATAGTGATGGAAGGCCATAACAGAGGAAAGCAGTAGGATATGGAAACCAAGAAGCAGAGAGAGAATTTTGCTCAAAGCAACAAAATGTAAACATTAAAGTCTTGCCCCAATCACCTCCTTCCTCCAACCACATTTTATCTGCCTACATTTACTTCCAAGTTAATCCATAACAATAGATTAATCCATTGACTAGGTTAAAACTCTTATGATCCTTTGCATTCTTTCATTGTCTCATACATGAGTTTTTTTTGAGACACCTCATATCTGAACCATAAGTTTAGGATTCTATTTGTCCCTCTTTCTCATAGATTTCTGTGCAGTCTGACTCTATCAGTGTTAAATCAGAATCAAATAAACTTTAATATTCAATCACTTTGTGATTATTATTATCTTTCTACAACATGGCTAAGGACCTCTGTTGTCTCTTCAGTCTTTTTCTATAACTTTCTGCTGCTCTGCTGTCCATTAACTAGAAAAATTCAAGGCATGATAATCAGGCCCTGAGACTCTAACAAACTAGAGGACATTTTCCCTTTTGTGTCTTCTATAACATTTTAGAAATCATTTTCCTCTATAATAGTATTTTCCTGTTATTATAAGAAATTGTTATATACATAGCATGCAGATGACCATCATTAAGTGCCTCTGTGATTGAAGCCACTCAATATCAGTCTGTAATTTCACTGATACCATAGAGAGTAGGCACTATTACTTATACTAGTTCCAAGCATAATGGTCACAATTTCCTATGTATTCCATAGGAAATGTATATATGAAATTGAGAAATTTTTTAAATGTGCATATTCTAAATTCAAATATTTAATAACAAATTCCCCATTAGGTACTTTCCAGGTAAGTTATGTATCTCCATCATGGTTTATAAAATGTCTTCTTTAAATAATTTCTTTCTCTCTTAGTTCTACATATTCCTTCCACTTGTAGTACACATAAGCAAGGGTCTGGAATTGCAGAGAAGGGTAAAAACACACATGACCACTTCTCAAGGGCAATATGGTTTTATGAGAGACAAACAAACAAATAATTGCAAATATTGAAACATATAAAACACACACTTAACCTAGTCCGAATAATCATTGAAGGCTCCCTGAGGAAAAAAATGTCATATCTGAAATCTAGAGGATGAGAAGTAACAATGGAAACGGGATGGGCAAGAAGGCATTACAGGCAGAGAAAACTACTAACCCAGGTCGTGTTTGCAGATTTCCTAGCAGCAGCATATCTATTGTCCTGCATATGGTGAGAATGAACAACATAAATACCTAATGCCTGATCATGAAGAAAGATATTGATCTCCATAATCAGTGCAAAGATACAACCAAAGTTTCCCGAGGAAAAATAACTTCTTCGAAAATTAACAGTATCTATGCACAGGATTTTTTTTTCACAGCAATTTTCTTAGAGATTCAGGAATTGATAGTTATCAGTCCTTCTAATTGAATATCTGCTTTCTCTGAACCTCATTTTTTTTCAGCAAAGCAGAATTTCAAAATTTTCTATTATTAATCTTCCATTCTAAAATGAAACAGAATTTTAAATATAATTCAAAGGAGTTTATGAATATAGCAACAGGAAGATTTTGGGCCTACATAGTTTGTAATGATCATGTTGAGAAATGAAACAGGAGGTTTCATAGATGATACAGATTCTGCACATCTGACAGCAACCATAATTTGGGGGAAAGCCAGCTGCTATTTCTTGAATATTATGCACTAAATGAACTCAGTCTTTTATTGTTTAACTGAACTCAAGATAAGAATACATAATCTAATGCAGACTATGAATTTGTGACAGTAAACACATCATAGTGCCTAAATTATAATTCAAATTATAAACTACCCAGTAGTCATGGAGTAACTTTGCCTACATGGTGAGTCATCTAATTTACAACTTAGAAAAGCAATGACAATTCATCTTCTAATTTTATTTGTGATGCTTAACAATGTTATACAGCATGTAAGTGTTTTCTCCCTGTGCTAAATTTAAAATCAATATAAATCAGATGTGTTTGAATTATAGAGCTTTTGCAATAGGAAAATAGTACAGCTTCTATTTCCAGTGTTCATATTTTGACAAATATTTCTTTCTATAAATAAGTAGCAGGGTGAAAATTGAATTATTTTTAGTTTTAATTTTACCTAATATATCAATTTGTAACAGATGACTTCTGTCTCCAAATAAAATAACAATGCAAAAAATTATACTCAAGCTAGACTCTGAGGTGGTTTTAAAAAGAGAGATTGGATTATGTCTCCATTGTCAGATTGGTGGGGTCTGATATTCTGCATGTGTTCATTCTACTAACCAAATTTGACCTTTCTATCATCTTCATCAACTAACTCTAACAGAGTAATAAGATTCTTTCCAAAACATAAGCAGGCCATATCATTCCCCTCCTTTTGAAAAACATATCATATTTCTTGCCATTACTTTCAGGCTCTTATTTCACATGATTCTTAAGTAACTCTGGCCTCTTCCCATCTCTCAAATCCACCTTGTTCATTATGGCTTCTGCTAACAAGTATTATTCACCTCTTTGGAAATTCCTAACTTTTCAACCCTAAGCTTTTGCAAGAATCAATCTGCTTGTACAATACTCTGTTTCTACCATAATATATCCAATTCCATTTCACCTTTCATTTCTGAGTTAAAATATCACCTTGCTAGAGATATCTTCCCTCATGACTCATGGTTAAGTAGAGACCTCCCCCAAGCAATTGTTCACAGAGATATCTCTATTATCTCCACTATAGAAAGGTGTAGTACATTTACTTTACTCAATAAATAAAAAGGATAGGTATCAAATCTATTTTTTTCAATGTCATATTTTAAGCTTCAGTTCACTGAAAGACATCTTTAGATGCTGTATAGAAACATACAGAATGGTTGACTGAATAAATGAGTGAGGAAACCTATTTATTACAGTCACACTCTAGTGGTCATCATTCACCATCTCTGACATGCTGAGAGAAATGCAGAGGAAAGGTATATTTGTTGCACCAGAACACCAGAAACAAGCCACTTTTATGAAAAAAAAAAAGAGATTGTTTTGGCTCACGTTTCTGGCAGTTCAAAGTTTATGAGTATTAAGGTCTTCTTGCTGGCAAAATCATGAGATGTCCCAGCACATCACTTGGTAAAAGAGAGAGCACATATGTTTGTGTCTGACTGATCTCTGTTCTTCTTACAAAGACACCAGGATTCAGTCATGTGGGCTTTACTTTAATCCCCTTATCTAAAATCCTAGTCACATTTGAAAGGTCTCATCTTAAAACACCATAGTAGAATTACGTTGCTGCCTTCTTAATAAAAATAATATATTTTTGAGACTTTGGAGATTAAATTCTATGTGAGTGTGAGGGGGCAAATCATATTCAAACCATAGCAAAAGGTAATACTGAGGACTATTTTGCATTGCAGTATGGGGATATTAGTGGATTGGGATTTTTTGGAGTTATTACTGAAACGAGATATACTTTTTAATTCTTGAAGTTCCAAAAGAAAAATACTGCAATCCATATACATTATTTCCTGTGGTCTGGCCCCCATTGATGGAGCAGTGTTTCCAAATGAACACACCTGGATCATTGTAGATCAGTGGGTACCAGATGTTTCAATCAGGTCACATCTCACTATATCATAACTAGTTCTTGACAATTTTTGGAGAAATGTATATATGCCATTGTGTTCTGGTAAGGAGCACATGTTAAAAGATCACACAGGTAACTTCTTTGGGGTTTTACTTGAGGGAATCTAGATTACCATCCAAAACATGGAATATTGCTCATATAATTATAAATAATACATATCTTTTTGAATGATAGGAACACAGATGAAATGAGAAATTCTCCATGCTCAAAGGTTATTTCACTGAAGGTAGAAGGCAATAATTAAAATATAAATATATGGAAGAATTATAAGAAAGGGAAAGACAGATAAATTTTTTCTGAGCTATGTACTCCAGCACTTATTATTTTTTATTTTGACATTGGGTCTCACTAAGTTGCTCAAGCTGATCTTGGAATTGTGATCCTTCTGTTTCAGTCTCTAGAGTCACTGGGGTTGCAGGTGTGTTCCACTCGCTCTTTCTGTGATTTTATAGCAAAATCTTAAATTATTATCATTAATAATATTATAGAGCTTAGTGAACTCATGCATTTTGACTCAAAGTTAAAGGAAATTAAGTTAAGTGAAAGAAATGTTAGTATTGTGTTAATTAACATTAAGGATGTTTTGATATCCTCATCACTCAGAAGTAGCAAAATCCAGGACTAATGATGTCAACAGTTAAGTCTAAGTATTTAAATGAAACATACCTATTAGATTAAAATAATGGGGTTCCAAAGGAATCTGGTTGAGTCAAAAGTTATTTAATACCCCTGTATAATATTTAATTTGTAAAGTATATTTTCAAATACTCATACTTTTCTATAATATGAGAGATGGTAATGGAATAAAAAATGACACAATGTTTTATTGATTACATATTTACAAAGTTACATATCAAACTTATCACAAAATATTTGCCATTTGTTGGATCTGCTGCACAAAAGCTCATGTGCTGAAGGTTTTGTTCCCAATACACCAATATTCAGAGATAAGGTCTTTAGGAAGTGATTGTATCATAATGACTGTAACTTCATTGATGGGTTAATCCATTTTTGAATAATTCATAGCTTAGTGGGTGATTGGGCATCTGTAGAAAGCTTGGAAGATGGAGCCTAATTGAAGGAAGTTGGTCACCATGGTGAGGTCCTTGACAGGCATATTTTGTTCTCAGGCTCTTCTTCTCTCTTTCTTTCTGCAATCACACTTGGGAGCTTTGCTCACTATAGGCCCAGAAACAGCAGAGCCAAATGATTCAGAACTGAAGCATCTAAAATCATGGGGAAAAAATAAACCTATCCACCTTTTAAATTCTTTCTTTCAGGTATTGCTTTTTCTTTTCTTTTCACAGCAAAGAAAAGCTGATTAATTCAACTTATTGTAGTTCAGGGTTTTTTTTTTCTGGAGTAAATATCAATATTTCATAATTTTGAAATCTGTAAACTTCAATTTTCATTTGTAGACTGATAAAACTTATTTGTACATAATTATTTATGTATGTATTTGCTGTGATAAATTTCAAGTGTATTTCTGCTCTGGAGATTTCTTAGTTCAGTAGGATCATGGTTTTTACTAGAAGAATACGCTACACTGAAATATGCATTTATAAAATCATCATAAATATAAATTTATCTTCAATATTTGATTTTGTAATTTTCCATTAGTATAATCACAATAATATGTGAAGCTGATGTTGATCATAGTACCTTTAATAATATAAAAATAAAGCCACTATTAGAAATAACTTTTTTCTTTCTTATCTAATAATTCCTATATAACTCTATACCATTTAACTATTTGTAAACATATTCACCTGCATCTGTAGCTAACACCTTAATAGTCATCATTTCATATTTTATAAATGTATCAAGTTTTTAAAAACACAAAACAGTAGATGGGATTCAGAAGAATAATCGTTTGATCTAAATGAAAAGTTAAACTCCTATAGCAAATTTCTAGATCTGGGTACATTCAATCATATCTTCTAGTGTACTTTTCTTTAAGTAATTTATAACATATGAATTAAAAGATAATATTGTTTCAGCATTTTTGTTCGCTGTCACGTTCATGTGATCAGAGATTTCATTCTGGTCGCCATGGCATTTGATAAATCTCAACAAACATTCGAGATATCACTCATTGTCAACTTAAAAAAAACATTCAATTTTCAATTTTTCATTAAACATTAATTTTTCAATAAACCTGTCATTTCATATCTTTCAGTTCATTTGTTTATAAAATATTTATTGTGATAAACATTAAAAAACATTGACAAAAGTAACCAGTAAAAATGATTAGATGGGGGCTGGAGCGGTGGCTCAGTGGTTTCGGCACTTGCCTGGCAAGCAGGAGGACCCGGGTTCAAACCCCAGCACCACATACACAACTGAGTGTTGGAGCAACTAAGGCCATGTGAAAGACTAAATAAAGTTGTTTCTCTCTTTCTGTCTCTCTCACTGTCCCTCTCTCTTTAAAAAAAAAAATGATTAGATGGTCTAGCACATTAAATAAAAGACAAGGGCCTTGGAACCTGGGGTCATTGTTTAGTGGTTGAATGCTTGCACATCATGTGTGTGGACCTTGATTTTTTCCTGCTAACACAAACAAATAGAAAGCTGTGAAGCAGCAGCATTCAGAATGTTCTCTAGAGAGTCTAAAGCAGCTGCTGCTACTACAACTACTACTATTACTACTACTACTGCTGAAGCCCTATTTCAAATGCATTCCATGTATACCTCCACATGTAATTCCTCATTTTATTTCGGTGACTCTTGAATGTGGAGTTATTCATTGGTAGCTTTGTGTACTTCAAAGGCAGATGAATGAACCATATACCCATTGGTTCATATAACATGTTTTTTCAGCAGTAGCCACAGCATAATTTACTTCCCGCATCAGACCAGAGAACAAAAAGACTTAATGGTACTGAGTTGCTCACATCTGAGTACAGGGCCTAGTTGAATGAGAATTTTTCAAGCAATTCAAGAAAGAGAAGTGCCAGTTATGTTGTATTAAGAAAGGCTTAGGAAAGCAGGGATGGGAAAGCACTACTAGCTTTTAAGATTCACCACTTGAAAAACTGAAAATTGGCCTGGAAAACCCCAGGTAACTGAACTCTAGATGTAGGGGCTGGAAACCCACACTCCACCATTAGGATCCTGTAAAGCTTTCGCCTTGTGATCACAGCACTTTTAGCTGTGGGTTTCTATTAATGAATCTGTCAGGCACTGATCATCTGCCCCAAACATGTAACAAAATAATCTCAAGGATCATAATTTGAATTTTTTTCTTTTCTTTAAGAATTTTTCCTTCCTTCTTTTTTTTTTTCAATTAGGTATATATTGCATCATTCTTTTCCTTTTTTTTTCTTTTATTCATTTTTTTCTTTTTCTTTTTCTTTTGATTGTAGATTTTTTTCTTGCAGAAGGTAATTGCAAAGCTTATTATTCCTCTAATAGTAATTATCATTGTAATAGTTATAGAAGGAACAAAATAGTTAGTATAATGTGGTGTATTGTATTCATTCGATGTTCATTATGATTGTGTTTCCTTATCTTGATAGGCACTGGATATCATAAAACTCAAAAATATTTCACAAGTTAGGGTACCTGCTCTTGAACTCAACTGTACTGACAGAACCACAACCCAAGCTAGGGAGGGGACAAAACCCCCAAAGCATCAACAAGATCCTCAGGGAACAACCAAAGAGGAGGAGTCTCAGGACCCACTCCCCAACACCAACCCATACCTCACCTTCAGGGAAAAATAGAAGAATAAAAATTCAATTATACACAAAGGTTTACACAAAAAATAAGGGAAAAAGGACTAAATTCAATTCAAGATTAACAAGAAATTCTTCTAAAATGAGGAATCATGCTAGAAAAGCTTTGTCTTAAACCCACAACTCTCCAACCATGGAGTCCACAGATAGGGAGTGGGATGAAAACCTAGAAGAAAACTATCAATGAACTGATTATTTAAACAATGAAATCTAAAAGAAAATCTAAAGAAAGACATAAGAAAGCAAACCCATGAGGTGAAAAAAAAATTCAACAAAGAAATTGATGTACTGAAAAGTTTTAGATTTTAAATTGTAAGTCAAACGAATCAAAGATTCAATGGAAGAATTTAATAACAGATTAATTTCTGTAGAAAATAGAACCTCAGTGCTTGAAGAAAGAAATATTGATAATGAGGACAGGCTTAGCTTCATTGCACAGATGACAGAAAATGAGAAATAACTACAGAGCATGATCAAAACTTTCAAGACATCTGGGGTGAAATCAGAAGAAATAATCTGAGAATAACAGGTATAAAAAGAAAGCATCAAAATTCAAACGAATGTATATGAATATTCTAAATTAAATAGTTAAAATTTCTCCCATATCAAAAATGTGTGAACTATCATCCAAGAAGCATACAGGATACCCAATAGACTGAAATAAATGTGATGTGAAGTTCACCAAGACACTACATATTTACCATGTATTACTGAGAAAACAAGGAAAACATATTAAAAACTGCAAGAGAGAAATGCCAAGTGAAATTCAGAGGCATACCTATGAGTATCACCACTGATTTCTCAACTCAGACCCTGAAAGCAGGAAGAGCCTGGAAGGAGATATTCTGATCCTTGAAAGAACACAACTAGCTAACAAGATTAGTACACCCAGCAAAAGTAGGCTTCAAATTTGAAGGAGGACTAAAATTATTCCATGGTAAGAATAACCTTACACCATTCATGAAAAGAAAACCATGACTACAAAAAATACTCAAAGACAAACTCCAAATAGAGGAACAAGCAAACAATTTTCAAAGCAAGAGCAAACTCAACAAAAGTACACTCTACAAGAAGATAAACAAGCCAGTACAAACTACACCAAAAACGTCAGGATGGCAGTGAACCACAACCATATATCTATTCTAACGCTGGACATGAATAGACTCAATGACCATATCAAAAGGCACATTAATAAATTGTATCAAAAAGCAAAATCCAACAATTTGATGTTTAAAAGAGACACATCTCACAGCCAAACATAGCTGCAGATTGAGGGAAAAAAATCTACCAGGCTTGTGGCCCAGGAAAGCAAGATGGTATTGCAAAACCTATATCCAACAAAGTAGATTACAACCAAATATTAGTCAAAATAGATGAAGAAGTCTATTATATCTTAATAAAGGGACCTGTACATCAAGGAGACATAACTGTAGTAAATATTTATGTCCCAAACACCAACACTCCCAGATATGTGGAAAGAATACTATTTGACTTTGGACCACTTATAGAAACCAACACAATATACTGAGGGAATTTAATATACCACTCTCACCAATAGAGAGATAATCAAAGCAAAAAGTCTGTAAAGGTATCTCCAGTGGAATCAACTCTATGATTCAAATGAGCATAACAGACATATAGAATATTTGACCCCAATAAGCTGAGTTTATCTTCTTCTCAACAGTGCATGGATCCTTCTCCAAAATAGGTCAAATTCTGGTCCACAAAGGAAATCTTAGCAAATACAACAAAATGGATATAATCCCACGCATCCTATAAGATCATAATGGCATGAAGCTAGGAATTAACAGCAATAAAAAGAAAAGAAAGTAAATAAATACATGAAGTTTGAATAATACCTTCTTAAATGAAGAATAGATTAAGAAGGATATGAGAATAGAAATCAAGAAATTCTTGGAGATGAATAAGAATAAAGACAAAATATATCAAAATCTCAGGGACAGTGTGAAAGAATTCCTAAGAGGAAAATTTAGAGCATTGAGGGACTTCACCAAAAATCTTGAGAAATTACAAAACAAAAACAAAAACAAAAACAAAACAAGCTTATGGCCCACCTTAAATCTGTACAAAAGAAGAACAACACAATCCCAAATCCAGTAGAAGACAGAAAATAAACAAGTTCAGAGCCTAAGGCAATGAAAGAGAGAATACAATACAAAGAATCAAAAAATGAAAGAGTTGGTTTTTTGAAAAAATAAATTAATTTGACAGAAACATAGCAAGTCTAACCAAAAGAAAGATATTGAAGTGAAGCAAATTAATGAAATCAGAAAGGAAAATGGAGAGATCACCACTGATCCATATAAAATTTAGAGGATTATCAGAGCCTATTTTGAAAAAAAAAATATACTCCTACAAGTTGGAGAACCTAGAAGACATGGACAAATTCCTAGCCACATACAAACTTCCCAAATTAATGCAGGAGGATATTGAAGATCTAAACAGAAAAATATCAGTTTGTGAAATTGAAATAGTAATTAAAAGCCTTCCTACAAAAGAAAATCCCAGAATCTGATTGATTCTCAGCAGAATTCTTTACAGAAGAACTAACATCTATCCTTTTTAAGCTATTCCATGAAACTGAAAGGAATGGAAACTTCTCTGACATTTTTTATGAGGCAACCATAACTCTGATACCAAAACCCAACAAAGACACATTAAGAAGAGGAAAGTACTGACCAATATCCCTGAAGAACAAAGATGTAAAAATCCTAAATGAAATTCTAAAAAACTGCATTCAACAACACCTCAAAAAGATAATACATCATGATAATTAATTTCAGGGATGGAAGGCTGGCTCAACATATGGAAATCAATAAATGTGATACACCAATTAAACAGAATAAAGACAAAACCATATGATCATCTTAGTTTATACAGAAAAGACCTTTGAAAGAATTTAAAATCTATTTATGCTTAAAAATCTGGTGAAGACAAGGATCAAAAGAACTTGCCTCAACTTTGTAAGGGCCATGTATGACAAGCCCTCACCCAACTATATAGTAAATGGAGAAAAGCTGAAAGCATTCCCACTAAACTCAGGAACAAAATAAGGTTGTCCACTCTCACCACTTTTATTTAATATTGTACTTAAAACCATAGCTATAGCAATTAGGAAAGAGAAGGAAATTAAAGGGATACAAATAGGAACAAAGGAGGTTAAACTATTTTATTTGCTAATGATATGATACTATATCTAACAGACCCTCAAAGCTCCATCAGAAAACTTCTAGAGCTCATGCATGGATTTAGCAAAGTGGTAGGTTACAAGATTAATACCCCAAAATCAATAGCTTTCCTATACTTCAATAGTAATTTGGCTAAACAAGAAATCAGGAACTGTGTCTCATTCACAACAACCTCAAAAAGAATAAAATGCTTGAGAATTAATCTAACAAAAGAAGTAAAAGATCTCTACAAGTAAAACTCTAGAGCACTGAAAAAAGAAATTGAAGAAGTCCTAAGAAGATGGAAAAGCATTCCATGTCCTTGGTTATGCAGAATTAATATAATTAAAATGGACATTCTGCATAAAATGTTGTACAGATTCAAGGTAATCTCCTTCAAGACATCAATATCATGCTTCACAGATATAGAAAACTGAATTCTCAGATTTATTTGGAACAATGTGATACCCAGAATACCCAAAGCATTACAACAACAGCAAAGAAAAAAAAACAACAAAAAACAAAAAACAGGAGATATTGAATTACCTAATCTGAAGTTATACTATAGAGCTGTAGTAACTAAAACAGTGTGGTACTGGTATCAAAATAAGCACAAAGACCAATAGAATAGAAGACACTGAGATGACCCCATAGATTTTTAACTATTTGATATTCAACAAAGGGATAAAAATATAGCTTAGAGGAAAGACAGCCTGTTCAATAAATGGTGTTGGATAAACTAAATAGTCATATGCAGAAAATTTGAATTGGATCCTTATATCTCATTTTGCACAAAAATCAAATCAAAATGGATCAAAGATTTAGGAATTAATCCAGCAATATTACAACTGTTAGAAGAAAAAACAGTATCAACACTCCACCATATCAGTGTAGGCAACTTCTTTCTTAAAAAGATTTCTATAGCAAAAGAACTAAGACCATGAAACTTTGAGTGGAATGCCATTGAATAAGATACTTCTGCACAAATAATTAGTCAAGAGTGTTAGGAGACAACCTACACAATGGGTGGAAAGTGTTTATTTAGATTGGGAGAGGATCCTATAATTCAGTAATAATGATAGATGCTATAAAGAATAAAGTAGAGAGAGCTAAGGTGGCAAGGAAAAAATAATAGCATCAATAAGCAGTACTTAACTTTTATCCAGTCAATGTACAGGAATCCCAAACAGAACACAAACTGGAGACCTTTCTAGACATCACCCCATGGTTACCCGAACTGCATCTAGTAGGAGCCACATATAGACAAATGCAAGAATTTGGAATCATTTGCTGTTCTGAGCAACACAAGTGCAAAAATTATAGTATAGATTATCCCCTAGTATATATACTCAACTATTTCTAAATAATTAATTTACTAAGGGTTTATTTTAGCATTTTCTTCTACTTTCTTGTTGTTTAGAAGTTTTGTAGTTTAGTTGAAAGACCATAGACAACTGATTTAAAAGAACAAGCCTTTCCACAGAGTCAATGTAATCCCCATCAAAATATCAATGACATTTTATGATATCATTATTATTATTATTATATTAATAACTCATAGATCTATAATAAAATAGTTTTAAAATTCATTTGGAAGAATAATACACCCAGAACAGCCAAAGTAATACTGAGCAAGAACACTATCACTATATATATAGTGATTTTATATATATATATATATATATATATATATATATATATATATATATATATATATAATGAAGTTTTACTCAGCCAAGAAAAGAATGAAATTATTGCATTTGTTGGTAAATGAATGGAACTGGAGAACATCATGCTAGGTGAAATAAGCCAGATTCTGGAAAGTCAAGGGTCAAATGTTCTTTTTCATTTGCAGAGGCTAGACCAAAATAAGGAGAAAAAAAATGGAGTGAAATTCCCATGAAAATAGAAGAGAAGTCATTGTGGTAGAGAAAGGGCATTGAAAGGGAGGGAAGAGGTACATGCAAAGGGAGTGTAAATGGCCAAACCATCCTATGTATATGTATGTATACATCAGTGAATTTCACCTTCATATTTATTTATAAAGCACTAATTTAAAAAACCTACTATAAATAAAGACCAGTAAAGTAGAAAAAATGGATCATGGGGAGGGGGAGGAGAGGAAAAATGAGGACGTTGAAGACTGAAATGGAATAATAATCCACTAATAAAATGAATATTGTGTATATCCTGACTATGATCATATGAGGGCATCACATAGTGTTACTGTTTCAAATTTAGTTTTCCTTTTTTTTTAATTTTTTTAGAGGGAGAGAGAGGGAGCGAGTGAGAGTGAGAAAGAGCAAATCAACTTTATTTTATTATCTGGCCTTTGTTTCTTGGACACTTAGTTGTGTATGTGGTGCTGGGATTTGAATCCAGTGAACCCAGGTCCTTTCACATGCCAGGCAAATGCTCCAATCACTGAGCCACCACTCCAGCCCCATAGTTTCAAATTTCTTACCTTAAACTGAAAATGATCCTTCCTTGATAATTTCAGGAAACCTAAAGAGAAATATGTGACTTCAAATAAAAAAAAATCATGATATGTAGAAGAGGATCCATAAAATAGACTGGAATTTTGAAGAGGTCTTAAGATTTGAAGATGTATATAAAGGAGGCCTGTATTTGTTCACTTATGTACATCCTGAGTATCCACTATATGTCATTCTGCCAGGTACTGGACATATGTAAATAAACCACATAAAAAAACATCCACAAACCTGGGAAGTGTTTAGAGCTTATAATGTTAGAGTGATTCATTTTTAAAATAATTTGAACAAAGCTAAAACTAATTCATTTGTGCTGAAAGCCCTTTCAGTAATTTTTTTCTTTTCCTAGACTTGCACAATTTCACTTAGAATTGTTGACAAGAATCCCTTTGTAACAAATAAAGGTAGAGCCCTTTAACATTGTAATATAATAAATAGGCCTACTGATTTTTTTTCCTCTGTGAAGCTAATAATCAAGGGATTGGTAGCATCTAAAAGCTATGTACTGAAGAATAATAAAGGACAAATAAGACAAAAGGAAGAACTAACTTATTTGCTAAATAAGGTTTTGTGCTTCTGTTGGGAAAAGAATTTTGTTAGAATAAGTACTTTTAATGTCAGGTTAATTCAAAGGGGGAGCTGGCACATATCCTATTTTCTACATTGTCAACTAAGCCAAACATCAGCTTCTCCAACTCTGTAAGTCTATCACTAATTGCAAAGCAGAAGAGAACTAAAATACTAGATAAAATTTTCAAGTTAAGAATTCCAGAGTCTAGGTTGAAATACTTTTCTTGGATAAGAGACTTAGTCTTAGGCTTTATAACTGCAACATTTTCACTATTTCTGTTTGACCAATGAAGCTAAGTGATTATATGTTAGCCGGAATATATATCACTTTTATCCACAATTTCATCAGGAGAATTTCTACTTGAAATATAATCTTTTAACAACATTTTTTCACTAATTTTTTTAGATTTTTTAATCAGAAATTTATTTGTTGAATAATCAAATAAGCTACCAATGAAATAATATAATAGAAATATAAATTCTACAAATTAGATTTATCCCCAAAAGCCCCCCCAATTACCCACCATTATCACTCCCCCCTCCTTCCCAATACATCTCTACAAATGACGTAGGTTGTATGACATTACACATATCCGGACTTAAAACATGATACTAGACCTTCTTTCTCAATGGTCAGGGATTAGCTCTAGCTGCCACAGATGAGTGAAGACATTCGACCCTTGGTTCTCTGGGTTATGCTTATTTCATTCAGCATAAGTTTTCCATAGCCATCCATTTACCTTCAAAGGCTGCAATATCATTGTTTCTAATTGCTGAGTAAAACTCCATTTTCACTAAAATTTTAATAATTACATCATACTAAATTTGAGCCTACATGTTTTAAAATCTGGTTATAAAAATATTTTAAATAAAAAACTACTAAAAACATTTCCAATATTCAGAAAGTGATAATGTTATTGGCCAAACATGTTCCTAAACCTTAGTGTAGTGAAATTAATTTATTTATGTATAAAGCATTATCCAATATTTCCTGTAGATTATAGTTAAATGTTTCCTTTGTTTTTTGCTAATCTAATAGGCTGTAGATTGATGGTGAAAATGCCAGTTTAATTCACCAAATTACTAAAAGCATGCTAACCTAAGTACTTATTCACCAAGTTATGTCTTCATCTTATTAACTTTGTATTTTCCAAATAGGATTTCATGATGTTCAATATTTGAAGAAAAAAAAAAAAAAGAAACAGACAATAGTTTAACAAAATTTGCAACAACAATAATTATTATTATCATTTCATGTATGAGATAAAATATGTAAACCAAATTAAAAATCACTTGTCTACATTTTCAAGGAAATTTGTAGAAATTCAGTTTAAAATGCACATCTTCACAAACATTAATTTCAATTTACAGTGTGGTTACCCACACATAAGAACAATGAAGACACACGGCTGATTCAGTAGAATATCAGTGGCAGCTTTGTTTTAATGCATCAAATCTCATTTTATCATCTTGATATAATTCAATAAACTTCTAATGCTGTGTATAATCAGAAAATTTAGAAGAGAGAATAGAAATCAAAAAGCTCTGCTGTTGTGGTCTATATGTTTGGAAACAAAAGATTCTAGCCAAAAGATACATCCAGCAAGTAATCTATCCAAATTATGATCATGTCTCCAATCTACCTTAACCCAAAGGAAGTAGAGCATTTTCTTAATTATTCAGTCAATAGAGTGAATCTTTGCCTAACTAGTTTGATTTTAATTTAATTATATCTATTTATTCATCTTTATAGTATCTGTGGAATAGATAGGAATTATTTAAGAAATTGCTCAAGAGATCATGGGTACATACAAATGAGCCAAAGGGAGATATGTTCTTAATAAAGAATATTTTCATGGGGTTGGAGTGGTGGCACAGTGGTTGGAGCCAATTCCTGGCATGACCAAGGATATGGGTTCAAATCCCAGCATTACATACACTTAGATAAGTGTCTGAAGAACAAAGGCCAGATGGAAAAATAAATAAATTTGATTTTCTATCTATCTCTATCTCTTAAAGAAAGAATATTTTCATGAATAAGTACATATGTCTTTTGACTTTCAAGTCATAACCTATGGATACAAATTAAATAGTTTGATTTTGCCCCAGAGTATGTCCAGGCACTGTGTATGTACAGGCACTAAAACAATGAAGATTGTACTATGGAATTATAGTTAGACTTAGAAAACCCCTATTCTCTGAGAATTGCCTGTAGTCATGTAGCCACCTTCTGAAAATGAAAGGAGGTAGGGTTTGTGGTAGGAGAGAGAGAGAGAGAGAGAGAGAGAGAGAGAGAGGAGGAGGAAGAGAGAGTAGATAAAGTGGAAATAAAAGAATAGAAAGAAGGAAAAAAAAGAATAAGATTAATTAAATTGCATGGATATTCTGACCAAAACTGACAGAGGAAAATTATAATAAATAAAATTGAGTGAATCCAACATGTAGGATATTTTGTTGGGTGATGATATTTTCCAGATTAAAGTCATAAAAAGTATTTAAAAAGCTAGAGAGTCTCTTTATTATTAATTATTACTATCAGAATTGAATTTCTTCTGAGATGTGGACTCTGCAGTAAAAATTAGTGTCATTAGCAGATTCTTTTGAGATCAACTCTTGTGGCAGAGGAGAACCAAACAAGACCAGGCAGAGAAGAGTTGAGCTGTGATGCAGCACAGTTAAGTAAGTAGTCAGTCATCTCACAGAAACCTCTGATACAGATATACTAAAAATGATTTTCCCGTGATGATTCTTGTCATGAACATCTCAAGTGTTCATATAGCATGAAGGCATACAGTTCAATTGGATTATGGCTTTAATCTTGGAGGGCATGTTCTCCCTTTGGAACTAGTAATTCTGAACTCAAAGGGCCTAGATGAGAAGCATAAATTCTCCAAGTAAGTTATTAGCAGCGATAATAACTGGAACAGCTCTTGCTTTCAAATTTTATTTCTTGAAGCAAAATATTTTACTTATTGGAGACACTTAACCATTTAATTTTTAAACTTAAACTGTATGTTACTTGTCACCATGCAATTAAAAATCCTCACTTATTATACTCATTCCATGTATCCAAGCACAACTCCTATTTCCTTCACATGGATTTTAAAATATTTATTCTTTCAGATCTGAGGGCAACTAGCCAAACCATTGTGCATTTTCCATGAGTCCACATATACTTTAACCTTAAATCTATTGTTGTATCACATGGAGCAAAAGAATAGGTGAACAAGAAAAATGTCTGCCTATTAGATGTATTAATGATGGCTATGTATATTTGGCCTATATGCAAACACTGAGTTGACCTACATATTAACCAAATTGGGGACTTTTCCTCTTCCCTGAGTCAGAGTGAATCTCCTACTCAAGTATTTGTCAAGGAAGAGGTACTGGTGTAACAGTTTGGTGACATATGATTATGACTTGCTTACACAACTTGTTTGTGTCTTCTGATTATTCTGTGTATGTTCTTTCCATTTCATAATTAATGGTGTTAGACCCACCTTGAACTTAAAACTTTATAGGACATACATAATCCAGAATTTCTGCTCTGTATACAAAAGAAAGCTGGCATATTTTCAAAGATATCTTAAGTGTGCAATATGCTGCCTCCGTAACACAAAAAATTCCATCTGTGTTTTTCCTTCAGGTCTCAAGGTGGGAGTTGAACGTTAAATCATTTGTTTTTCTCTGATGGAAATAATGCCATGGATGCTTTAAATGAGTAAACGTCTAAAATCTTTCTACTGTTCTAGAGCTTTAAATATTTGTTTCTTGATCTGATTTGTGTTGCTATATCAGAATATCACAGACTGGGTAATTTATAATCAATGGACATTTATTGTAGTCTTGAAAGTGTAAGATCAATGACTAACACCTGACAAGGGCCATGTAGTTTCATCATCCCTTGATGGGATAAGAAGGATGAAGAGGTGGTAAAGAGAGAGAGAGAGAGAGAGATTGGCTGGACTTATCCTTTAATAAGAAAATCACTTCTATGATAAAGGACTCACTCCCTTAACCCTGAACCCACTCCCTCATTCAATTTGTGAGGGCAGTGCCCCCTTACCCCCATGACAAAAACATTTCTCTGGAGGCTCCATATCCTAACACTACCACATTAGGGATCAAGTTTCTAACTCACAAACTTTGGGGAACATTTTCAAATAACACTCTAAGATTTCTAGACATCAGTCTGAAATGATTATGAAGACATTTAACATGATGTCACATTTGCTCTGCATTAATATAGCTATTTAGTTTGATTTTCTGTGGGATATTCCAGAAGTTCAGATCTCATCAAATTATGTTACAGAGAGAGCAGAGTAGCACAGTCTGAAGAAAAATACTTGAATAGACCCTGCTATTCATTTCACTGTGAAAATTTCTGATCCTTTTTTTTTAAAATCATTGGACAATGCAGTCCACCATCTCAGTAGTCATATACTGCATATCTCAGGATGTATCACTCTACTTCAGCCGAGATATCACCTCTAACCAGGAGACCACAGCCAGTGCTACTTCCTGTGAGTGTGTGATCATCATTATCCTTTAGGATATATTCAATTTTTATAAGAGAAAGTTGGTAAACAGAGAAAGAAAACAAATCATTCATTCCTCTGCATTTTAAATGTTTATTTGGCTATTTTTTTGCTATGCTCTTGGAGTATGACATATTTCATCTGGTAATGGGAAGGAACAATGTCAGAGATTTCTAGTTAATATGCTATCCTATAACCCACTAAGGAGGCTATGACAGTTACCAAAAATGCCTATTTTAACATATATCTCAGGTAATGCATTATTGGGAAAATTACTAGCAGGTGTACCCACACACTCTATGGATCTGTTTTGGGTTGGCATGCACTTCATTTATTACCTGATTTCTGTATATCCCCACTCTACCAGGAACCATGATGATGTTCTGGTCTCCAGATGTCAATGTTAAATAAGGCATATTGTCCAGAAAGTCTAAAAGCGTTTGAATTATCATTTTTGGAAATGTGCAGTTACCCAAAAATTTGATTGATTTTCCTTTTAGAAAAGTACGAGAGAATCTACATCATGTAAACTTCCGTGCGTTTTGAAGGTACTTCCTCCTTAACACCTGGTCTATTAATGTGTTTCAGGTGTAATAGTGGCTCCAATCTAGAAATAGAAGAGTGGTTCATGAGTTTCTGTTAGAAACACTGCCCTCAACTTGTGCTTATCCATCATTAATTACTTCTTTTTTTAAGAGAGAGAGAAACAAAGAGAGAGAGAGAGATAGAAGAGAGAGAGAGAGAGAATCAATTTTACGTAGCTTTTCATGTGACCTTTGTTGCTGTGTCACTCTGTTGTGTGTGTGGTGCTGAGATTCAAACCAGCATTCTCCTGCATGCCAGGCCAGAACTGTAACTTCTGAGCTACCACTATAGCTCCTTAACTGCTTCTTATACTAATGATTGAGCAAAACTCTTTTTAGTCTAGATATTCTGTTTTCTAACTTTTTAAGTGTCAACTTTGGCTACACACTGGGGACTACTCTCATTATTGTAATTGCACAAACTTAGCTTCTGATGGTTAAACACTGGCACTTAGCTCCTGTTATTTGGTGATATATTACCCACTACTGAGTTCAGTTATGAGGTAAATCTTCATATGGTCATCCCTGGAGTACCAAAGGAGAACCACAACTTAAGCTTCTCAGTGATTCTGATTTCTCGCATCAGAGCACTTCTATCACTTTAGCAATGATATAACTCCCAAACCTTTTTTATGGAATAGACTATCTGGTGAGTTTTCAACTTAATTTATGTTTTCAAACATGGCTACTTTTCTTTGTTTTTAATGCATTTTTCCTTATCTGTTATGGCAAGTCTATCTAATTAATGAGTGGTTATATTTTTGTGTTTCTAGAAGTAATCCTAGTAGTATATATTTGCACTAGCTTTTTTTTTTTTTTTTTTTGGAGAGAGAGAGAGGGAGGATCAATTGTATTTAGTGTTTCATGTGACTTTCGTTACTCCATCACTTTGTTGTGTGCATGCTGATGGGGAAGGTAAGCACTGTAACTGCTGAGCCACTGCTCCCGCTCCCCTGCACTGACTTTTAAAGAACTTAGTCTAGGCATTAAATTTTTTACCCAGGAAGAACGCTTCCATATTAAAATATACTGTTGCCCAAGTTTTTGTCCCAACCACCCATGATCCATTCTTACTCCCCTGGTGTCTGCATGCATTTGTCTAATTCAATTGAATCCCTTTAATAG
>PVKS010030229.1:0-24564 GCA_004027875.1 Aplodontia rufa | reverse complement strand
TTTTTTTTAGGGCTGAGGATCGAACTCAGGGCCTTGCGCATGCTAGGCAAGTGCTCTGCCACTGAGCTAAATCCCCAACCCCTGTACTTCTCTCTCAAAAACAAACAAACAAACAAAAACCTTCCAAACTCTCATTCAAAACTCTGATTACAATTCTTCCACTTCACACTTTTCAAACCACAAAGTCACATTAAAAAAGTGACTTAAATTTTTATTTTCTGCCCCTCTTGAAAGGACAAAATACTCTTCAACAACATCCATTCCCACTTTCCAGTATAAACCAAAAGAATGGATTTACTTTGGGGTGGAGGAAAAGTTTGAGTTTGAAAACCAAGTAAAGAACTATATTTTGAGATCACCACCCTAAAAAGAAAAAATTTTTATTATTATTATTGGTATTATTATTATTATATTGTACCAGAGATGAACCCAGGAGCAGTTAACCACTGAGCCACATCTCCAGCCCTATTTATTTATTTATTTTAAGGACTTATAAATATATTTATTGGTGATATTAGTGCTAACTGCAGAGAATACAAAGAAATCAGTACTTAAAAAGAAACATTAAGTTTTGTATATGATTATATTTACAAACAAATGTAAAGCTAATTCCAAAGGTTTCATTCTGAATATACTTTGAATTTGAGTTCTTTATTTTTTGCTGCAGTTACACCACACCAACTATGATTAATTTTGTTTGTATCTAAACTAAAAACAAGACTCTGAAAACTGATTCCAAAGCAAACAATAAATTAGGAATTTTAAAACAGTTCTTTCAGAGAGGATAAAGCCACATGAGAGAAAAAAAGCCTCAATGCCAGATATATAACCACCAAGGAGGAAATATCCGGAATCAAAAAGCATCACAGAGGGGCTGGAGCTGTGGCTCAGCGGTTTCGGCGCGCACGAGGACCCGGGTTCAAACCCCAGCACCACGTACACCACAACTGAGTGTTGGAGCAACTAAGGCCATGTGAAAAACTAAATAAAGTTGTTTCTCTCTTTCTCTGTCTCTCTCACTGTCCTTCTCTCTTTAAAAAAAAAAAAAAAAAAAAGCATCACAGAAGTACCAGCTCTAATTGTAATTTCTAATTCTAGCAACAATTCAACGAGCAGTAGCTTAGATGCTGTTGTTCTCAAAAACAAAACCATTAATTCTTTCACCACAATTTTCAGACTTTACCTGATGAACAATTATTACGTATTCACATTCTTTTGTAATTACCTAAGAAATGATTAATGCATGCAGAAGCATTAGAAAAAGAGGCCTTCAAACACACTGCTGAAAGCTGCAATACAGTTTGGGGGGCAGATTTCAACATGCATAGAGTTACCAGTCATGAAGAGTTTATGACACTCAGTACAGTATAGCTCAGGGCTGTTAACTGAAGAGTATTCCACCTTGTTCCTGCCATCAGAGAATTAGTGATATGGATGGGACTGCTGCAAAAAGTCTGGCAGGCCTCTAAACAGCACTGCACATAAATAATTATGATGTAACTGTGACGACACAGGTAGGTTAGACTACTGAATTTTTCACTGTAATCGAATTACAGAATTCTATGGACAGTTAAATATTCAAATTATTTTTTCCTTGCTAACTGTTCACTAAAAAAGTTTTCTGACTGCATTTTTGTTGAACAAGATTCGAAACTGAGCAAAGTGACTCCTTAAACTGATTTTTCACAGATACGAAGAAGGAAAGCAGTTTACAATAAATCAGAATTACCCTAAAGCCAATATTAAATCAACCAATCAGTTTTGAAAAAATAAGGCTGATTTTCAAAAGTTTCGTTTGGTTTGTGACTAGACTTAAAGATGTTAAAATCAATAAACCAAACAGATTCTAACAATATTAATTTTTCATACAGGATTTTTAAAATGTACTTTAAGTTGAAAGTTTCATCCTTTTCCCAGAGAAAGTTAATAAAAGGAAAAAAGGGCTCTTACCCAAAAAAAAAGAAGCCACCACCCAATCCATTCATAAAAGGAATGCTTTTTTTTTGGATACTTCAATTGGTCCAAAACCAGGGTAAGGTTTTTATACAAAAGACTTCCTAGTGTCTTCATTTTGCTTCTAATCTCTAGTCATTTCCATGTTTTTAATCAAACAAGGCTATGAGTAGATTTTCTTAGATCAGATTGAGTCCGAGGTAGCATTAGGATGCACTATGCCTGACTACACAGCATGATGTTCAAATGAACACATCACTCTCCTAAAAGGCTTGCAATAAGTAAAAGTGCATCAGGAAAAATGTTCAGGGACTGGAGCGGTGGCTCAGCAGTTATAGCGCTTGCCTGGCATGCGCAAGTACACGGGTTCAAACTCCAGCTCCCATGTACACAACTAAGTGTCAGAGCAACAAAAGCCAAATGAAAAAAAAAACTCAATAAAAATTAATTCTCTGTGGGTCTCTTTCTCTCTCTCACACTGTCCTTCACTCTTTAAAAAAAAAAAGAAAAAAAATGTTCAGTCCTCACTGCCTTGTACTAAGAAAAATTCTGAGAAACCAAAAATTATGTTGCAAGTTAGAGCCATGATATAAGCATTTGCCTCATATCCTGGAGCTCCTTTAATGCAGCAGTTCAGGCTGGTTCTCCAGGAAGGGCAGCATCCCACTCACGTAGCAGGCAATGCCAAGAAACAGCAGAACAATGACAGAGATCAAGAGCAGGACCCTCCAGCAGCCCAGATCCTGCCTTTTTCCTTTTTCTTTTTTTTTTTTTTAAGAGAGAAGGAGGGGCTGGAGCAGGTGGTTTCGGTGCTTGCCTGGCAAGCACAAGGACCCGGGTTCAAACCCCAGCACCACGTACACTGTTAAGTTTTGGAGCAACTAAAGCCATGTGAAAAACGAAATAAAGTTGTTTCTCTCTTTCTCTCTCACGTCCCTCTCTCTTTAAAAAAAAGAGAGAGAGAGAGAGAAGGACACTGAGACAGAATTAATTTTTATTGAGTTTTTTTTTCATATGGCCTTCGTTGCTCTGACACTTTTTGCTGGGGTTTGAACCCGTGTACTTGTGCATGCTGGGCAAGCACCATAACCGCTGAGCCACCGCTCCAGCCCCTGGCCATGTGTTTTTAAAGTTGGAAGGAACTCCTTCACCTTGCTGTAGGTTGGGATTGAGGAGAGAGTGGCTTTCCAAGGTGCTTTCTCTCTCACCCATCTGCATGGCTTCCAGTTTTGAGTGGTTTCCATTAAATTTTACCTCCTGTTTCTTCCAAAGATAACGGCAACTAGTTGATCATCTTTATTCACTTCCCTGCACTTTGCCAGAACTAAAGGAATAGCACCTTGATGATGGCATATATTAATTTTGAGTCCACTGGAAACTTAAGAATTGATGGTATCCACATGGCCACAGAGGTGAAGAGCTGTTTCCTTGATAATCTATGGCCAGCAGATCAGCACCAAATTTATGCAACTGCTGGCAGATGTCTACATTCCCTCCAGCTTCTGCGAGGTGAAGGACTTTCCTGCCCCTGCTGTCACAGGTATTTGGGTGAAAGCCACTTTCTAGAGCCCTCTTAAAAGAGTTAAAGTCTCCATCAATACAAGCTTGTATCAAGGGCACATTAGTTTGAGAAGAATCATTTACAAAAATGTAGGACACTTTCGTGATGTGGATGGAATATGTGTCAGCTGTAGATTTTTCCACCAATAGTCATTCAGCAATTTCTCTGAATTCTTAAGAAGGTTCAACCCTCTGGCAGCAGCAGTCTGTTTGTGTGTTTGTTTATTTATTTATTTGACAAGGTTTTCCTAAGTTCCTTAGGGCCTTGCTAAGTTGCTGAAATTGGCTTTTGGACTTGTGATTGTCCTGCCTTAGCCTCCTGAGCTTCTGGGATTGCAGGCTTTAGGTGTATGCTGGTGTACCTGACCTAAAAGAAAGTCTTTGTTTCCCCACCCCAGAAGTCCAGAAATCCTACAGCTTGAGAGGTGTGCCAAGAATAAATACAAAAAGTTTTGCTCAAAAATCTTTTTTTTTTCTTCTGGTGGTCCTGGGGTCTGAACCCATGACCTCACATACACCATAATCATTCTACCACTGAATAGTATCTCCAGCCCCCTCAAAAATATGCACAAACGCACAAGGCCCTGTAGTCCTTGGGTTCAATCCCCAATTAAAAAAAAAAAAACTCTTGAGAAAAGATCCTCATTCTGGAGAAATCTGACTGCACCCTAGGAAACTGGTCAGCAGCAGTAGCAGCCTTGACAGAAGCCCTAATGCCCACACGAAACATCACTCAACAGGACCAAGACTCTGAAACATACTGAGACACTATAAATCCTTGTCTCCTTCTTAAATCTCTCTTTCAGATTTTCTCCCATCTTGTCTTATACTTTAAATTTCATTGTTTTTACAAATCATTGTCACAAAGTTCATGGTCATCTTAAGACCCCATCCCCCCACCAAAAAAAAAACTGTGTGATGTGAAAAGAGTTTGCCATTGGGACTGGAGCAGTGGCTAGGCAGTTATGGCACTTGCCTGGCATGCGCAAGTACACAGGTTCAAACCCCATCACCCACATACACAACTAAGTGTCAGAGCAACGAAAGCCATGTGAAAAACTCAATAAAAATTGATTCTGTCTCTCTCACTGTCCTTCTCTTTAAAAAAAAAAAAAAAGAGTTTGCCATTACTAAATTCCCTGGCCATCGTTTTGTATGTGACATGCTAAAGGCAAAGTGGTAAGAGAGGTATGTAGAGAAGGGAATCTGGAGGCTTGGAGAGGAAATAAATCTCAGTGTTGATGGAGCACATAGCAACTGCTACCTTTTGGTTTCCACCCAGCTATGAGACACCTGGTCATGTCTAAACCAACATTAAGCTATCAAAGCTGTGGTCCTTCTGCCTGAGCAGATCTTCTGGGGCAACTGCAGACTGAGCCAGAATTAGCAGACAAGAGTTGTTAATCTGATAAATTTTGGAATCCGGGTTCATTGTTTAGCTCAATATAAACAAGGGGATTTTGGCAGGAATACTGACACATTCATTCTTCTTCAAAGGATGAGCACCAGATAAAAGTGGTTTCAAAGTTTAAATGTTGGATCAGAAAAAGACAAAGGGATAAGAAACCAATGCTCTGTCCAATTATCTTTGGACCTGTTAGCCACTTGGATTTCTTTAATCTTCCATTATGTTTTTTCATGAATATCTTAATTGTAAAGAATGAATATTTATGAGATCATGCTGCTCAGAAAGTTTCCAAAAGATATTGAATATGAATCTTACACAGTGGAGTTCCCTCTGCCCTATCCTTCTGTGAAAGGGAAGAAATGGCAAGGGCTCCCATTTGAATGAAAGTCTGGGAGTCTAGAGTCACACAAAGAATGTTGTTTATTTTTATCCCACCTCAATTTCTCTATGACCAGAATTTGCATATGAATATGTGTTTGTTTGTTTAAGAAGCTGATGCATGATGACCATGCCTATAGTCCTAGCAATTTGGGAAGCTAAGGCAGGAGGATTGCAAGTTCAAAGCCAGTCTCAGCAAATTAGTGAGGCCCTAAGGAAGTTAGCAAGACCCTGCCTCAAAATAAAATCTTAAAGTGGCTAGGGATGTGACTCAGTGGATAAGCACTCCAGAGTTCAATCCCTAGTACAAAAAACAAAAAACAAAAAAATGGAAAGAAAGAAAAAAAGAAGCTGGTAGTAATAGGAATGTTCATTGATTTGACTAATATCTCTGATAGTCATCAGGGCTGATAATATCAGTGTCCTCAAAACATAATTATGAAAGTTAACTTATGCTTTATGCATGTGGACACTGGGGAATTGAACTCAAGGCCTATACATGCTAAGTAAGCACTCTACCCCTGAGCCACACCCTCAGCCCCAGATTAATCTTCTTAATTGAAGAACAGAGGAGGTCATGGTATGTTTTGTTCCAAAGCATGCTGAAGTAAAAAGACAGCTCCAGTATTATGCTGTTTTCTGGCTTTGTTTCCTTCCTCCTCCTTCCAAACTACTATAGAAAGAGGCCCACAGTTGTTTTCCATTTACATCTCTACCCACAATCTGCATTCTCCCTTCAACCTCCCTAACACCCCCATACTTAGCATTAATGGAGTGCTTATTAATCAAAGTGACTCAGTCTCCTTGTCAAATTCAGTGTGACTACTATTCCTTCTGTACTTAGCTCACTTCTGTATCTAGAAGTTATTTATACTCTTACTGAAGTGGGGTTTTTGAGATGAGACCGGATTCTCTGCTCCCACTGGCAAATGGAGCCCGGGCTCACTGCAGATCTCTGTGGCCAAAATAACCCATTTCTAGTATTTGCAGCTGTTTCCAGTTAAAACTGGGAATTTGGGCTGGTTGCAGGTTTCTGCAGCCGAAATAGTGTTAGCAGCTACCCAGCTGACAGCTGGGTCCCCACTCCCCCAAACACACACCCATTCCCCCACACCCCGCACCTCCCCCACCCCCACACATCCCCGCTTTTTGAGCAGTGCGTTGCAGCTCTCAGTGTGGTGGAAATTCACCCCAGAATTCCGCGCCAATCTTCTGGATTCATGTCTTACGAATTTAAAGAATAAAATCCATGGACAATCACGGAAGGGAAGAGTAAAAGGAGTAGGAGGTGGAAGGGTACCTGGAAGCAAGATGCTGTCTGATGTGTGTTAGGCCAGGCATTGTATTAGTTTGGGGTATGAGACTTGATTAAGATTCATGAAAAGCACCAACATCCTTGGCTAAACTCCATGTAAAACAGGCATTGAAACTAGCACCAAGATCATTGGTTAAAATCTATGCAAAACAGGTAGCAACTCTTTCCTAGTTCCCATCTGTGTCCATCCCCACTGCTTAGTTTTCCATCCTCTGGGGCAAAGGAGTAGTTCCCACAGGTGAGTCTCCTGGTCTTTTGCATTTGAAGAACTTGAGCATGCCCCTTAGTGGCTCTCTAGCTAGCTTCTAGGTGTGGTTGAATGGGACCTCCAGTCCTGACTGCCAAGCCATTTACTATCTCTCCTAAACTGTCTCATTTCTTTTTAAGACTCACTCCTCTGGCTTCCTCACAGTCTCTCCTGGTCTGTTCTAACCTTTTGTACCATTATTACTCAGTCTCCTTCTGGAACTGTTCTTGATTGTTCTTCCTTCCCCTTGTTTGTGACCCTAGTCTTTCATCTTTATGTTTATTAAAAAAAAAACTTCATAAACTCTCCTAGGATGGTCTAATTCACATCCTTGGCCTCGAACTAACACTGTTAGACACAAATATATCTTCATCCCTGAACTATCTTGCATATGAGACTTCAATTTCTAATTGTCTCTACATTACTATGAGTCTCTAGGCTACTCAGACTTCTTATATTTCAACCCAAGTTCATCCTGCTTAAGTCCCATTTCCTCTAACTCATGCCATAAACCAACCAGTTACACTTACTGGTTGCCCATTTTGGCCTATTATCCCTCAGAAACATATTTTACTGTTTGCAAGGCTGCTCCAGAAGTTGGCTTCTGGCTTAGCGGTCAATGGGAAGCAGAGGTGAGGCGATGCCAGGGTATCTCACGGGCTTGCACACACGGGCACAGTACTCAGACAGGACTGGGAACGGTTTGCCGCTTTCCTGGTTGGAATCTACATGAAATGCTTGTCCCTCTCTCTTATCCTTCAAGTTCATCCACCACCACCCCCACCCTCCCTGGCCATGTACACTGCCATTGACTTACAACTAGTCTTTGTCATTTCTCTCTTACCTTTTGGTAATGTCCTGAAGTTTACATCTACTTATCCAATCCATTTTCTACACTGCTGCAGTGTGAACTCTCTAATCAGATACCTACTCTTCCTTTTAGAATAAGGCTGATGAGTGGCATCACCAAAGAGGATCATTTATACAATCATTTAGATTGCCATGCCTTAGAGCACATGCTTGTACAACTTGGTAGCAATCACCTGAATGTGTCTGCCCTCAAGATGTGAGAGGAACCAATGACCACAAGGTGGCCTGTCTAGAGGACTGTTGACCTTGACAGCCAATCTCACAGCATGACTTGTCAGTCTGATTAGATCCCTTGGCAATTTTAAATGGGAGGCAAAAATACAGGAGAGTGGAGCAGAGGCCAAAAGAAACAGTTAATGAAACTCTGATATAATGAAAACCACGAGACAGCAGAAGCGATGCACTGACCTAGTAGCAGTAGATAGGCAGCCATAGAAGTAACTTATAAACTCAATGGAAAGAAGTAGCAGAAGTAGCATCTAGAATCAACAAGGATTCTGCTCAGGTTGGGTGGGATGCGGGAGCAGTGGTGAGCTGTACAGGGAGAAGTGCTCATTCACCTGCTGACTGATTCTTGTGCTTCCCTCTTCTGCGTATCCTTAAGTAAACCCCCATTCATAATGCTTAACATTTCTTTTCCTCACAACCCAATTCCTCCTCTGGTTTTCATGTGTCTCATACAAGGCAATACACATTCAGAACACTCATACAAGGCACTTAAAAGTTTAGGTGTTGCTTTCTTCTGACTTCAGACTCTTACGCTGCCAAGTCCTCCATGATCTTAACTCTTATTTCCAGGGTCTCTGCCTCACTCTTTTTCTTCCCCAAAGGAATGGCAGGTTTATTTTGACAAGACTGGCACCAGTCTCTCAAAGCAGCAAAATAACACAGGCCATTGTTCTTAATGACCTGGCGCAAACCAACTGTGTTAAGGGTTCCCATGTGACTCCATGCCTTCGTATTCACTGCTGTGTGCCTGGAATGATCTCAAAAGGGGAAGTCTTTTTTTTTTTTTTTTTTTTTTTTTTTACCTTCAGTACCCATTTAATATCCTCCTTTTCCACTGGCCCCCAGCAGACAGGTATATCTGGTCTCAGCTTTTATGCCACTTGTACAAACTTATCACTGCTTTACAATCTATTTGCTTGCCATTCTGTCTCATTAGACTGACCAACTGTACGTTTTAACTAGTGCTGGGCATGATAGCACATGCCTGTAATTCCAACTACTTGGGAGACTGAGTCAGGAACATCTGAAGTTCTGGACCAACCTATGTGACTTAGTAAGACCCTGTCTCTAATAAAATATATAATATAAAAGTCCTGGGGGTTTAGCTCAGAGACATACCACATCTAGGTTCAATCCTTAGTAGTGCAAAAAATCAATAAAGAATATTCTAAGTAGTTCATATTCTTAGAGTCCCTATAAGTGTCCAATTCCTGGGAGACCTCAGGGACCTATTTTGTGTAGTGAAAAGAACTCTGGAGTCAAGTTATGGATCTGACTGTGAAGCACTTTGACCCCTCTATGCAGGCATTTTTTGCATCTATAAACAAGGTTGGGTATCTACAGGTTCAGCCCAAGAATGTCGATGGTCCTTGTCTATAAATGCATTTCAGTACTGGCCCTGATCATACCCCACTCCATGCAACCAATACGCAGGTTGCTTTAGTAACTTTACAAATGTGGTCAGAGTTTATAGTGTAGCTCTAATTAGTTGCTGCTGCTTCATTTTGGAGAATGGAAAAGAGATTTGTTGTTTAATATTACACATGCTTACATAATCAATGTAGGCTTTGAGATGTAGATAGCATAGATTATACCTGTCTGAAGGCAGATCTGCATCAAGTTCAATTTCAAACAAATATATATTCAATAAATAGTAAAGGGAGTTTGAAGAGGCAATATCCTTCAGGCTACCATGCTCAAAAAAGTATTTGTGATCTACTTTTATGGATTTCAAATTCAAAGACAAGAGAGAACAACATGGAAAACTGATTTTATTCAGCATGTATGCATATCAAATATAAAATTAGTTTATCTGACAGATTTAGGCTATGTTAAAACTCTCCAAATAGATCATGTAAAAGAAAGATTGGCCACCATTTCTCATATGTTTCTCATCCATAACAAAAGAGTTTTGCATTGCCACAACTTGATATTAGAGGAAAACATTCTTTTGATATTTGACATTAACAATATAAGATAGAAAATGGAAAATTAAGAACTATATCTGTATTCTGAAAAAAAGTTTAAGCAACAAATTCATACTTACTTGCTTTTCCTTAGAAAAACATATCTCTAGCAGAGCAAACCAGGAGTATCCCATATATACATATAGTAATCAAGTTAATTTATTTTTTAGGAATCAATTTTTTTTCTGGAAAGAAGGGTGCAAGACTCTCCCCTAACACCACCAAGAGTTATCCATAAATAAAATTAAAGGATTTGGCTAAAGTCTATTTGCACTTCCCTGACTTATTTGCTTTTTGCCCTCACAACTATAGACCCTTATTTGAACTGAATATCGTTAACAGGTCTCTTTGTATATTGTTGCACAATCTTCCAACCTTCCACGATAATTTTGGGAGTTACCTTTCTGTACTCCAGATATTCACTGCCTGTTCATAAAGTCCAAACTTCTTGGTCTGCACAAGACTTGGACCACTTGACCACTACTTTCCTTTTCTGACATCTCTACTCACCACCCTTATTCTGCTCTGGCCACTTGAACTACCTGCTTTTGACTTAATTCTCCTTGCAGTTCAATGCTTTCCATTAACAAAGAGTAGCTCACAGCTATGCCTGAAGCATGTTGTGGCAGTTGTCCTGCATTTGACAATGCTGTTTCTAGTGTGTAAAATGTCCTGCCCAATATCTGCCCCCTGTTAATTATAAACCCATATTTCAAGTTGCTACACAGCCCCTATAATTTTGGCCTTGTCCATTATTAAACCAACCACTTCTCTTTCTGTGCCTCATTGGCTCTATTCAGATGTTAATCACTGAACGTCTCAATACATCTATGTCTATTAGACCATCAGTTTTAAGGAGGCGATCCACATCTCTTGCATCTTTTCATTCCTAACACATGCTTGCTACCTCACACTTACATCAACCCATCTTCACCCCAACGCGTCTTTTCAGCCTTCATCTAAGGCAAAGAACAAAATAAGCAATGAGAAACTTCATCAGACACTACCTGTTTATCTTTTACAAGCTAGAATAGAAATACAGAAATATGAGGGATTTGGGGGATCATAAGATTGAATTTCTATAGACTGCCTCAAGTGAGGGCACACTTTACTGGTTCAAGGTTTCTTTCATCACCACCATCAGGAAGGTGTGCTTCTTTTTCTACCTTGTTAAGCAAGCACACTGTGTATAAGGAAACAAAGAACCTCCCTTTCTCATAAGAAGTTGAACAATTCTGGTGTTGTAGAACGTTCACTAAATAAAGGCTTCCTTCCCACACCCTCTTTCTACACCATCAGCATGATAGGATTGCTTCCTACTACTGCTAGGCTTCACCCTAGCACTGCATCCTTCACACAAGAGGCCCTTCAGGCAGACTGACTTGTTTCTTCCCCTATATTGTGTAGTACTATATACTCTCTATTACATCTAAAAAAAAATTATTAATTCTAGACCATGAAATTACAACAGTTCAGTGCCTAGCATATAATGAGCACTAGAATGATGGATTGAATTCTTACTTTAATGATATGAAGTGAGTCAAGACTAATTATGTTAATTCCAACATTAAGAAGTTCCTTGGCATCTAATGAGGGATCATTATCTTTGAACACAGATTTAATTTCAAACAGCGGATTTTGTGTCTTCACAAAAGTCTGCAAAAAATGCATTAATTATTTATGAGGACATTATATTTTTAAGAAATGAGTTTATTTAAACAATTGATACAAGGGTAAGAAGTGAAGCACCACTAGCACAATGGTTCTTGCCGTGGCTGATTTTCTGCATACATTCTGAAGGTAACTTAAGGTGAATGGAATAGATCTGTAAAACACCTATATTCTTTGGTATTGCCATTTAATGTTTTAATTTAAAAAAACATTTAAACAATTAAACACTTAAGATGAATAGTTAAAAACAAAGTTTAATTAGTATTATAATCCAAGTGAATTTGTTGTGGGAAAATTGGTGATAAAACATCAGTTACATTAAAATCTGCTGTTTAAATTTGTTCTGATTGGATCACCAACTGATTGACCTCACCCTCCTAATTCTACTTATATGGTTCATTGTTTTGTTATTTTTAATAGCTAATTTTAAGATTTTAAGATTTTAATACTTGAAATGCAGGTCTAGCTTATGACTTCATTTTTAGAAAAATTTTGGTAATTTTGCAAAAGTAGTGAGGGCTTATTTTAACACTGCTCTATCTCACTTCTCATGACAACTTACATACCAGGCAGCACTGAGACCTTCTAAAATTATTTCACACAGCAATTTCCTTTGATTCTACTTATTTGGATTTATTTTCTGCTGTGGCATCCTTATTTTAAGTACATAAAATATAGTTAAAAATGAAATGGAAAAAAACAGACCAGAAAGAAATCTGTAAAAAAAAATTGTACATTATTAGTAAATGTTTTAAAAGATAATCCATCTAATCATATATATCTATAGATTAATGTACACAAGAAAATAGATTGGACTTGCTTTTTTATATTTCCTCAACAGACGTTCTGTAATAACCAACGCAGTATGATACAGCAATCAAGAACAAGTTTAATTTGTCTTTTAATCGGTGCGTATGTTGATTTCTCCAAATGTATTTGATACATATAACCAATATCCAAATTACTTTAATCTGTATCTATGCATGTCTGAGATTTAAAATAATCATACTGAAAGTTATTAATGCCAGGCTTCTGATTAAGTAATCAAATCAAATTTGATACTACTGTAGCTATTTCTTCAGGAAAACACAGATTTCTACACTTTCTGGTCAGTTACTTCTTCATTAAACCTTCACTTTGCCAATACTGGTTTCAAGTCATGAAAATGAGATATTCTTGACTTGTCTGGGATCATATATATTATAAGAGAAAAAATGATGAGTTTTGGTCATCGTTCTTTTTAGCCAATCACTGAATGTGTTTTTATTTGAATGCAGGAAATGCTTTCAGTTTAATATAAGTTTTTCAATGAAACAAAATAAACTTACAATAAAATTAGTAATCACAATTGATAAGTCTTCCAATCTTCAAATTCAGGCCTCACAACAATGACTGCAGGAGAAAAACATAACACAAATAATCTCCTGTAACCATCATCTTAGGGGCTGATTTTCTTGTACTGCCGAATTCTATCACAAGCTGTCACGTTTCCAAGGTTTGGATGGTGCTTTGCAACAGAACTGCCCGAGAAGACTCAGACAGCCTTTGTTCTTGGGCTTACGTAGTAAGTACTTGGCATGATTCTTAATCACATTTTTATCCAGAACACAGTGTTACAGGTCACATTTTTTTTTTAAACAATGCTTATAGTGATTTGTGCTCTATAAATGTAAACACATTTACAGGCAGAATACATACACACTAATGCCTGGATATATATATAATTAGCCAGCCAGCCATAAGCAGAATGGGATAATAATTGCAGGAAAGGTAATGTATGATGCCAGGCCCATGCAGAATATAGACATCAATCCCAAGATTGCCGAAGCAAGAAAACTTCTCTGATCACGAATAATCATCTTCAGCCCCTCACGAAACTGGAAAATAAAAGTTAAAAATTTAGGAGAGGTAGCAGAACGTAAAAAGAATCACACATACCAAATAGTAAAATAGTTTTCCCCGCTATTTTTTGTCTACCAGGAGAACTAGAAGTTCCCTTATGACTTGTGACAAGCTTTAAGATGTATACAGTTTAGTTTCTGGGTTTTTTTTAAGAGAGAAGGAGAGTGAGAGAGAGACAGAGAGAATCAATTTTTATTGAGTTTTTCACATGGCTTTTGTTGCTCTGGCACTTAGTTGTGTACATGGGTGCTGGGGTTTGAATCCGTGTACTTGTGCATGCCAGGCAAACACTGTAACCATTGAGCCACCGCTCCAGCCCTACAGTTCAGTTTCTTGATCCTACATCCCATAGTAGGTGAAATAATGCCATAGACAACTAAGTTAAATTTTAAAACACAGAATTTTGAACAAAACTAAAAGTTAAAAATGTTCAACTACTTATTAGTACCAATAGCATGTTCTAAAAGTGCATAAGAAAAAGAGGTCTCTAATATTGAATAAAAAGAACAGAATTTAGCCTATTGGTGAATTCAATTCTTCTAATTTATCATTCTAAATATGCTGAATACCAATGATCACTTTACAATAAGGCTCAGAATCTGAAGGCATAACATCAGCCTCATTTTGTTGTCATATCCCATGCCCTGCCTAAATAAATTCATCACCAATTAGGTGACACATAAATTGGCTGCTGAGAATAAAGATGAATTAAATATGGTCCCTAATCTTGAAAAATGCATTCCTCTAATATGTGTAAGTTTTTTTCTTATAAAAACCATTTTACTTTGAAGCAATGGCCTCAGATTGAATTTCCTGAGTCCACTTCTTATTGACTGTGTGACCTCAAGTAAGTCACTTAATCTGTCCACTTCTCTCCTTCATGGGAATGCTATGGTAGCTGCGGGGATTAAATGAGATCTCCTATGCAACAGTCTATCTTATATTCTTCTACATGCTATATATATATATATTTAATATATCACAATGATTATTATCACTAATGTATCTGTTGAGAGTTATCTCTACTTCATCATTGTCACTGTCAGAATTTAACAATTATCATTTTATATGAGTTCTGTTGCTCCTACTAGATTTAAGGTTCTGTTCCAGAACATAGTATAGTATATGCTTTTACGGTCTCTTATGGAGTGGCTTATATAGTACTGGACAACTAGGTTTCCAAGTTCTTTTTTCTTCTTGCAATGTTGCACAGAATGTTCTGGTACTCCTGGGCTTAAAAAAAAAATCCTCCTGCCTCAGCCTCCAAAAGCCCTAGAAAGATTTCCAAATTAATTAATACATTTATTTATTTTGCAGTGTTTAGGCACAAATCCAGGACCTGGCACACACTAAGTAAACACTGTACCTCTGAGCTTCATCCCTAGTTTGGTTTCCAAATTTTTAACATATAGAACAAACAAGCTCTACACAGTCATGAGTCACATAGTGACATTTCAGTCAACAACTGACCACATATGCAACATAGCTCAGTAAGATGATATTGTCTAACTATATCATGTTCATACAGTGATGACATCACCTAACTGCATTTCGTATGTCATTAAGTGATGTATAACTTCATATATTTTTTTGAGAGGGAGAAAGAATCAATTTTATTCATTTTTTCATCTGTTTTCTGTTTCTCTGACACTGTTTTGTATGCGGTGCTGGGGTTCAACCCAGATACTCGCCCATGCCAAGCAAGCACTCTTACCACCAAGCCACTGCTCCAGCCCATAACTGTACATTTTAATGCATTGTCTTGACAGTATGGTCATCTCTGTTCATGCCTTTATGTAACATTTAAGAAAGAGCGAAACATCCTGTGAGTGATCCAGATGTTGATCTACTTATAGGACAAACATTTTATTTGTCTTTTTCTACTAAAGTAATAAGACATTGGTTAATAAGTACACCATCTTAAAGTGGCAATTCCAAAATGAACGAAGTTTACAGGAAAGTGAGAAAAGGATGTTGGTGAACACCAGAAGACATGTTTAGGTAAGGAAGTTGTCTTGATGTGGTTGTACTTCTCTATCTTTATTCTCTAGTATCATAATGAAGTCAAATAAGAATCTTGGTGAATTCGTTTTCCCTGAAGTAGCTTCTCTCAAAAAGCATTTCATTTCTAATGTTCATTCTTGTTCAGTTGGCCATCAGCTCAGGAGGCAGCTCTAGAGGTACTCAACAGTACGCAATTTCTAGAAAGGGGTCAAGAAGCCTGCAGGGACACATTTGTGAGTGCTGAACTCACGGAAAATAAAGGGACATTAACTTTCATTTTGGCAATGAAAAAGCACTATTAGCAAAGACAGAAAAAAATCATAGTAGAAAAAGCATAAGGAATTGTAATAGTTACTAACAGGATTTATAATTTACAAAATACTGATGATCAAAAGCAATATCAAAATCTCTTAATTTTATGGCTTCTAAACTTATAAAAAGAGCTTAAAAGAGCTTAACACAGAGAATAAAAGATTCCTTCTCAGTTCATTTTTAAACCAACTGCAGTGTTTTTGTGAGGGAAAGCCTTCAGAAGAGTTTTTATGAACTTGAATTTAAGTAAGAGACCACTTTACCACTCTCACATTATGATAATAGCTCTGAATATGGAGCCCTAGACAATCAGATCCAGAATCAAATAATTCCTTATGTTTCTAAAAAGTAGAAATTCTTCATTAGTAATGGCCTGCTTCTCTCCAGCAATGTTCAAACAACACTTCTTAGAATCAGAAAATCTGAGGATGAAGATTTTTTCTTCTCCCCTGGGGAAATCTAGTCTGGGGCCAAAATTGTTTGTTAGACCATTCAAAGTGAAGACAAAAACTCAGTTTCACAAGAGGTGCTATGCAACAACAGTAATTAAAACACTTTTTCCACTGCTGCAAAACCTGACCAAGTTGCCAAAGATGAAAGACTACCACAACTAGTTATTTATGCAGATTATTTTTCAAAAAGCACTTGCTGTGTTTCTGTAGAAATACAGTGGTACACGTGTTCCATGAAGGAATAACTCCTAATTACCAGATAGAAGTGCTGTTTTTTCTTGGGGAAATAATTTGCCTGGTTCTTAAGTAAATCTGACATGTTTCTTTTTGTATACTTTAGGAGCCAGAGTTTGTAAATGTGGGGAACTTCATTTCTAAACAGGCCTGGACTGGAGCTGTGATTCAGGAATCACTGAACAGTGCTCTAACTGTATTTTTATTTTTCTTTGGAAAGGGTTCCTAGATTGAGGCTGGGCTCTTTAAAAATTTACAAGGCGTTTCATATACCAACATATGAAAGCACAATACTTTCATGCCCTTCCATGGGGGAGAAGGATTTTCCCATCTGGGTAAAAAAGTTAATAAGACATAGAGCAATTAAAATCTAAGACGTGGTTATATGGACTCAGATTCTTTTGGTCCAAAATAACACCTAAATATGAAGAGAATACTAAAAGTCATTGTGTAATTACCTAGGTTTCTATTAAGAAGAGTGAATATTAACAATACCTCTACCAACTAGAGGGATGGCAGAGAAAGCTTCTAATTGCCACGGAAGTGGCAGGCTTAAAATGTTAACTAACTTTAAAAGTTATGAGGTTTTGGGGTGGAGCAGTGGCTTGGCGGTGATGGCATTTGCCTGGCACGCTCGAGTACACAAGTTCAAACCCCAGCACTCACGTATACACAACTGAGTGTCAGGATAATGAAAGCCATGTGAAAAACTCAATAAAAATTGATTCTCTCTGACTCTCTCTCCTCACTGTCCTTCTCTCTTAAAAAAAAAGAAAAGAAAAAGAGAGAGGTTTCAAAAGGAAATAATCTGTTTTTTCCATTTGGATTTGTGGCTCCTTTAAGAATATTAAATTTTGGGGCTGGAGCGGTGGCTCAGTGGTTTCAGTGCTTGCCTGGCAAGCACGAGGACCCAGGTTCAAACCCCAGCACCACGTACGCAACTAAGTGTTGGAGCAACGAAGGCCATGTGAAAAACTAAATAAAGTTGTTTCTCTCTTTCTCTGTCTCTCTCACTGTCCCTCTCTCTTTAAAAAAATAAAAGAATATTAAATTTTAATATTGTTTTTTCCAAAGTACTTATAAATATTACCTAACATTTAAGGGCTCTTTTAGAAAATCAATTGATTTGACCTCTGGGGAACTTGTAAATGATAAATGGATAAAGGATGGTTAACAATAAGGCAGTTAGATTGGAATTAAAGCCAATATAGGAAAAGATTCACAGTTCCAAGGAAAAGACCTCTCCGAAGCAAAAGCAGAAATAAGGGATCTACTACGGATGTCCTCTTAATGTCACTATGGACAGTTTATATTAAGCAAAGGAATTCACTCTATGTAGTTTGCAGAGGGAGAAAAGTGCATGCTTTCTTATTTCAAAGGCACATTATTTATGATGTTATGGATTAAACAAAAACAATGAACACCTTCCTTTCAAATGCAATTGGAAGGACCCCTCCGCCAACTGACCTTTGTCATTTGGACAATTATGGTTGTGTGTGGATATTTCTGCAGCAGTAGCAGAGCTGCTCTCTGGAAGCACTGGAAGCGGTCCTGCATGACCACAACCTTTTCGCTAAGCATTCAGAGATATCCTGCAAAGCACTTCGCCATTTATTTACTCACTTGGACTCTCTTAGAAACAGCGGAGCTTTCCTTACTAATCTAGAACTCTTAAGAATGGTGAATGGTGTGGAAGTGGTAACGGAGTACAATAAGATTCCTGCTCGCAGGGAAAAGGCCAGGGATGGGTGGGGGCATTCCCCCCACCGCACTCCCGGGCCCAACTCCCTCGCGAGTCACACATCCTACCTTGTCCACTTGGGGGCTCATCGCGGTACCATATCTGCAGTAGGTCACAAAGTGTTCGCAGTTGTTCCACAATAGGCTGTACGAGGTGGTCCCCAACAGCTTCTCGGCCCTTTGCGCCACCTCCTCGTTGAGCAGAGCCTTCTTTTTGAGGTACTGGTCCAGGTGATTGACAAGGATGTCGGCTCCGTAGGCAAAGTCCTCCACTGTGTCCACGCGAATGCTGGCCGCCTTGCTAATGACGCCCAGGATGAGACGCTTGTTGGAGACCACCTCCTGCGTGCGCTTCTTGTCGTTAGTCAGGACCAACATGATGTCGGGCATCAAGTGGGCGACACGGTTGTCGCCCAGGTAGATGCCATAGTGGATCAGGTGGGTCCGGGGCACCTCCAGCACATCGCCCCGGAGGAAAGAGTTGACCTCATGGAATTTTTTCCAGCATTTTTCTTCGCCCAGGACATCTAAATTGAAGAGCCTGAAGTTGGAGATGATGAGCAGCTTCTCCGACAATAGGGATATCACCTCCAGCATCGGGTTCTTCATCCTGCAAGGAAGAGTCTTCCGAGTGGTGCCACTGCTGCAGCTTTGGTCGAGTTCGGCTGTGCAAGGTATTCTCGCCGGACCGCGGCGCTGCTGTGCTGCAGCTCACCTGCAGGCCCGCGGCCCGGAGCCGCGAGGTAAAGCGGCTGCTGGGGAAGGAGAAAGAAAGAGGGAAGAGAGAGAAGCTGGAGAGCGGTTCTCCCGAGGCTGACTGCGGGCAAAGGAAGATAAGAAACTAGTGGCTGATGTCCGCGGAGACGGTGGGATCCGCGCTATGAGGAGTGGGCTGAGCCGCCCACGTCATGCAAGGCGCTGGGGCACAGGTCCACGCGCCTTAGTCCTGGGTACTGCCTTCGCTGCGGCTTTTATCGCCGTCGAGGGGGCGGGACGAACGCGGTCACAGACCCGGTGAGCGCACTGATTGGGTGCTGGTGGCGACCGGGGCTCTCAGCCAGGAGACTGCCAGGACAGAGGGTTCCTTGGAAGCCTGCGGGCAGCGTCAGAGCTATTGCGTTCTGCCTCTGGGCCCCCTCTCGCCGCGACCTGTGTCTTGGATTGAACCTCTAAGCACTCTGGCCTTTCTGCTGCCAACTTAAGGTCGAAGGCGTGGCCACGCGAAAGATCCTGCACCTGTCGGGACTGGGGCGCGTTCCTAGAACTTTGGGGCCGTTTTTAGTGGAAAGCCCCCTTGGGCGCGATTTCCCTCTGAAGGGATGAATATCCAGACAACTTGTCTTCGCTAAGAGTGTGCTTTGCTCTCAAAATATGCGCTCCTGGAAAGTCTGCGGATTCTTTCTCAAAAGGATCTCCCTGTCCTCTTGAAGTGTTCGGAAACCCTGGTGCTTTCAGGGGGCATATGGGTGGGTGGCGTGGTTGCCAGCGCGTCAGGACTTCCAGCGTACGCGATTGGAACTCGAGGACCCTCGGCGCTCCGCGTAACCAGTGGCGGTTGAGCGCGCGCAGTCCAACGGTCCGCATGAAAAAACCGTGAGTTCCCAACGTTCACCACGGAAGGAGGATTCATTTCAAGCTTTTTTCTGGCGTCAGAGTCACACCGTACCAGCTTCGGTGCACCGACTGAAACCGTACCGTTTTCTAGTAAAGCAAAGCGGCCCTGAAGTGGCTATGAAAGACTAACCACTGAGCGCCTGCTGTCTGAACCGTGCGCATCTGCGAGGGTGGTTCCCGAGAGTCGCCGGGTGAGGGAGCTGCTGATGAGTTGGCATCGCGTTGTCCCAACCCTGCCCGGAGTTCCCAGCTAATGCATTATGTAAATGATTAAATTCCGCGGACAAAGGCCACAATGGAGAGCCTCAGTTGGCCCCACAAAGCCGCCTAGCTCGGGACTAATAGATTTACTCAGAGAAGAGATGGTCCCCTCGCTAGGGGTGGGCGTTCCCTGCAGATGATGGATGAAGGGACATTCATCTTACCTGGAAGATGAAGGGAGCCGTGGAGATCTGGCGGGGTCTATTTCGCTCCTACCTCCTACCGCAACCCACCCGGTCTGCCATTAAAATTTGTCCCCGCCGATTGGCGATGACTTTTGTTCATTTCACAAACGACTGCAAGCCCCATTATAGTGTCAGGAAAAAGGAGAAAACTCCCACAAATGAACCGAAAGAAGACGGTAGGGAAGGGGAGAGGGGCAATGGACGTCGTCATTTTTTAAAACTTATTTCCCCAATCTGCCCCCGGAATCTGAAGCGCGGAGACTGAGAGCTGCTGAAATTAACCAAACACTTGTACAGGGGCGTTTGTTCCAGTTTAGCAGCCTACCAGCGCAGCAGCACCACTACCTCTAGGGAGTCCGTGGAAAATTGAGAACGTGATCCAGAGCTCAGCGAACGTGTTAACTGTAGACCCATCCTCGGACTTGCAGGCTCTGGACACGCTCTTTTCTTCCAGTTTTGGGGAAACACCTATACTGGAGTTAGGGGCCAAATGGCCCCGGAGATCAAAGGAGACTTGGTAATTAGCGGTTTCCGTTTCTGACGTTCACTAACGCTGCTTATAATGCCTGAAACTGTCGCTGACCTAGGGAACTTGCAGGAGACAAAGCACGGAGATTGCCTCAGGACTGCATGGAGAACTCTTCTAGATTAAAATACATCAAGGAGGAATCCTCTAGGGATTCTCAATAACCTCACCCCCAGGGCGTTTGGGGAGAAGGTGGTAATGCCGAGATGATTTACATTTCAGGTTTATTTTTTCTCTCACCGACGGGGTCAGGTTTTGGGCTGCTTTTTTCGCTGGGGGAATCGGTGTAATAGTTAGACTGCAGGCATTCTGCAGCTTTGGAAATAGTTTCCTGAAGATTATTATTTTTTGCCTGTAATCAAATTCTGATTTTTTAAGCCGCGTTGTTATGTCATTAAACTTATTTCTCAGTGGAATTGACAGCAGCCCGCTGCCCCTGTCCCACCTGCAGGAAGTTCAGCTTTGGGTGCCCCGAAACAGGCAGCGGAATGTCCTCATTTGTCGCGTTTCTGAAGTTTCCTAGACTTCTTAGGTAGCGGGGAGGTGTGACACCATAATTCCCAGTTGGAAAATGTAACATCTAGTCTAATGAGGGCTGGTTGGCTCCACTGCTCGTAGCCCTCCGCTCCTGGCTCAATGATCATTATAATCTTAGCCTTGCAAAAGGCAACCCCTTAACTTTTCTCAAAGTCGCACTATTTTTTGTGGTTCTTCAGTTTTTGATGGGCAGTTTGTTCTTAGAGACAAATTTTATAAAACTACCTATACTAACTGGGTCACATTCATACTTTCCTGCTGTGTCAATTTGAGCTACACAAAGGGAAAAGGATCACTGTTCGGAAAGCCCAAAAGAAATCTGACTTTAGCGGACTCAGAAAGGGCCTTTTGGAGACAGTAGGTCCGAGTCCGCTTCCGCACCAGTTCCGGTCACTTTAAAGACCCTTCCTTGCGCAGATCCTAAGGGCAACTGCATTCCATAAAAACGTTTGACTTGGGTTTGGAGCGGTGACTCAGCGGTTACGGCGCTTGCCTGGCTTGCGCCTGTACGAGTTCAAACCCCAGGGCCACATACACACTGAAGTGTTGGAGCAACGAAAGCCACATGAAAAGCTAAAGTTGATTCTCTGTCCCTTTCTCTCTCTCTCTTTTTATTAAAGAAGGTTCGATATGCAAATACCTTAAATACATGCGAATGTGTTGCCAGACACGGTGGGGCAATTTAAAAACAGCCTGCACCGAGCCCTGGACCCTCACAGGGGTTACCTCTTCCCTGGGTTGCAGAAGGAAGAATGACAGCAGGTTGATCCCAACGCGCTTCCTCCCTGCTGCAGCGCTCAGGCCATGTCAGTTTCCTCCAAGTCCAGACCAAGACTGGGTTGGGTCTCCAAATGAACGAGGTAGAAAAGGGGACTCTCTTGGAGCCTAGTTAACTTATGGTGGTCATCTAAAGGTCCTGGACCTCAGGAAGAGTCCCAAGAGTTTTTGCTGTGGAGAAACAGGGTAGGGAAGAGGTGTGGGATAGGCCCGGAACCAGAACAGGGAGTCAGAAGGTGCGGAAGGCTCTAGAAAGCTAACCTGTCCCCTGTGGGTACCTTACCTCTGGAGTCCCGGTTTCTGAGAGAAGGCTGGAGTGGAGGGATATGGTCACAAAGTTAGTACTAAAAATAACATGCTTATTGCATACTTCTTACATGCCTGACTCTCAGCTGGGCACTTTCTCATTTAATCCACATAACAACCTTGAAGAGGTATCGTTTCTGTTTTACACAGGAAGAAATTGAGGCTGGTAACATTGTCTAAGTCTCAGTGCGTATCAGTACTCAATCACAGGTCTCATTTTCCTGGAGGTCCTTCCGCACTGGGGAAGGTCTGATCCTGTATCAGTCCACTCATCATCTATTCATTTTCTGAGCACCTGGTGTATGCCAGGCACTGTGCCCAGGCCTGGAGGTTCACTGCAATTAACCTTTAAAGTTCATCTCACACCCACTCTTTGTCATTTGGGCTTCATTTCTCCACCTCTCTAGCCCTACGGAGTCAAATTTCTGGCATGATTTATTTTACCAGGATAGGAAGAATGGTCTATTTATGGTTTTTAATAGAATACCCTCACCAGGAAGTCTCCTACACTTAAATGGCTACTAATTCTTCTATCCTCCTTAGATACATGACTCTGGGCAGAATGATCAATGTCTTTCTGTGGGGTACAGAGTAGGAGCAGAACCTAAACTGTCTTAGCCCATTTTCCTTTGGGTGGGAGCCTGATAAATCAGGGGTTCTAAAGTGCATCATTTTAAATTCTTTTTTTCCTTTTAGATTATTTTGTTGTTGTTAGATATTTTTTTAGGCTGCTCAATCACTGGGCTCATTTAAATTCTTGTCCTCCTTTAAAATTTATTCTTAGATCTTTTTTAAGTTACTAAATCACTGGGCTCATAAGGATAATCTTCACATTTGTTTTTCTTCTGGGCTGTCCATCAACTTTCAGTTATTTACATATGTTCAGGTCTGGCCCCCTGAACACAAGCAGAGGCCTTAACTAGCTAACTGTAAGGGGGTGGAGAGAATAAAAGCTTTTGTGAAATTCCCCCTGGGAGCACAGGAAAAAGAGCAGACACCTTTTCAAGGAACCTCCTAATTCAGGGTTACATGGAGTGTTAGGCCAATGGGAATTAGTTACCTCCTGGGAGGAAATTTTCCCCAACTTCCTTCCTGGTTGGCTTGAACCTTATTAGGAGGGCCTCACTCTATTGTCTTTAGAAAGATTAAAGACTGTAGCTTCAGTTGGTAGCTTCTTGTTTGCCAACCATAAAATCAGAACATGGAGCAAAACAAAGAATTTATACTTAACATTTTGAAGAATCCTAACTCAAAGGAATACAGCTTAATATAAATTAACTACAGGTTGGGGTAGCTGTTTTGTAGTTAGAGGAGGGACGCAAAACCTGATTTTAACATCTGACAGTCTGAATAGAATCAAGTTAAAGTTACCAGCTATTTATGAGCCTTAATGTTATCTGAAACGGGAAGAATATTTCAGAGGGCTGTTTTGAGGATTAAATAGAATCTAATATATTGCAGTATCATAGAAAAACTCACGATATGATGTATCTATATCATCATTTGTATCGTTCTTTAGAGACACAAAGGAAGGTGGAGGGCTTCTGCTTTGACAGCATAGTCATCCAAGCATGCAGCATAGACAAAGGACAAATTTGAACTCACAAACCTCTTCGATGACTCAGCATAGAGCCACAGGGGTGAGCAGAAAGTAGATCCACTTATGCTTTGGAATGAGTGAAACTCCAGAGCCTGAGGATACCAACAGTCAGGACAGTCAGCAGACAGCAAGAAGAGAATCACTTGGTCGATTTGGGAGCTTTTTCAGAACTCTGCTCCTATGCTGCTGTTCACAGCTCATTAAAACAAAGATAACCTGTCATTTGTCCAAAAGTGCCTCTCACAGGGTACAAAAAACCCCAAATGTCTATTTTTGAAATGATAAACTGACATGATACTGATGAATGGCTTGCTTATAAACAGGAAGCCTTGTTTCTTCTTCGTAGCTAGGAATGGGTACAGCAATGACTCAACAAATCCGTTCAGATTCCTTTTGATTCTGATTTATCAGTACGAGACCTTATAGTAAATGTGGATGTTGGGTGACTCAGAATTGTTAACAAAAAAATGAATGTAACAATAGCCTTTGACTGCGTACATATTCAAAAGATAAATTC